>MJUU01006013.1:91369-114327 GCA_002080025.1 Modiolus philippinarum | reverse complement strand
TTTTTTTTGCCAATCTGAAATCCAAGATGGCCACCACCGAGGAACATAGTTTAACATTGGACCCTATGGGGAATATTTTAAAAGGTCTTCTTCTCAGAAGCCTTAGGAGCCAGTGAAAATGTTTCATTCCAGAAATGTTCCTTAAATGGTCCTTTACAAAGCTGTTGTTTTTTTTTGCCAATCTGAAATCCAAGATGGCCCCACCGTGGAGCATAGTTTAACATTGGACCCTACTGGAAATACATTCAAAACAGTTTATTCTTTCCAGAATATAGTTTTTTTTCTTTTGTTTGTTGTTTTAACTTGTGTTAATTAAGACCGAAGTATTTCTTAGATTCTTCCGTACCAAAGCTGTATATATCGATGAAATCCGGATAGAAATACGTAATCGTATCCGGCATTGATTTTGCTAATTTATGTCTAATCCGTGTCAGCATACAGTAACAACTATCACACAAACGTTTTACGCGGTGTGTAGAGCTTCGTTTAAGCAAAGCCCGGCGTTCACATGGACAGTGGTGTAGATTCGATGTTATAAAATAACGAAATTTTCACACTGCTGGATGCACCTCACATACTTAAAACACTTATTAGTTATTGCTTTACGATTGGGATAGGTAGCTGGATCGTCTTTAGCGCCTTTGTCTTTTGCACGTGTGCGGTTACAGTCCGGAAAATGTGATAATATTGTTGAATTTGACAACATACACGTAAATGTTGAATAGACAAAATGGAACTCTTACCTTTATAATTTATAAAACTTCACATTACACAAACTTCTGTCCCTATGCCGCCCACTACAGCTTTTAATGAGATTTGTTTCCTTTCAATAAATTCAAGGTAACTACAAAATGTAGTAAGGTAGGTGACAAATTTTTATTCTAGTATAAACCTATCGCTTTGCAAAGAAGTATGTTCTTTTAGGATAAGGAGAACTGCCCCACTTCTTTGTATATTTTCTCTCTTATTGCCCAAACTTTAAAGGCCTGGGATTTGATTAAAGGGGGGGGGGGTGTGAAAAGAGCCATTTTGCCAGGGGCTGTGCTGCCCAATTTTTTTTTTAAATTAGGATGGGTATAATAACGACTGACAAAAAGTGCCAAGTAGTAAAGTACATGCTCCTGTACAAACAAGTCCTTCAATGAAAAAGGCTATAGCTTTATTTATGAAGTGAGTACACTGGTTTAAATTTTTATTGATAATTTCTCAGATATGCATTGCTCACATAAATCAAATGCAAATAGCCTGGCCTTAAAAGAGAAAAAAGATGGAATATCTCTCATGAGTTGATACAAAGTAAAAAGTTAGCAAAATAGATTGTTACACTGATACATTTTGTCATGAATTTTCAAAAGTCTTCTCTAAAACTACTACGCCAGTTGGGAATAAACTTCGCCTTACAGTTGGTCATTGTGAGTGGTGTGCAGATGCGTAACCATTAGAACATCTAATTTCTGTGGAGATTTAGTCCTGCCCCTCAGTCATTCATAACTGAGTTTGAATATTTTTCATGTTCAAGTTTGTGATCAGGTCAGTCCCACAGGAACCGCCAGTGATACATATATTTGATATACAGTTGCATTATTAAGTGAACATCTCATTTGGTAATGGAGATTATTTTCCTCCACCCCTCAGTGATACTCCACTGACTTTGTTAGCTTATCATGCCCAAAGGGCCATGTGAGCTATTGCCATCACTTTTGTGTCCATCGTTCGTAAACTTTTTCAAAAATCTTCTCTGAAACTACTAGGCCAGTTGGAAACAAACTTAGCAACAATCATCCTTAGGATGTCTACTTTCGAAGTTACATCTGCCGACAAACCAGCATGCTCGCCGTTACTAAAAATAGAACATGGGTAAAATCAACAAAAAATACAATTGAAATATCTGAAAAATCCTGTAAAGCACCAATTACTTCCAAACTTTCGGGAAATGATGCATTAATGATCCCCTTCAACAATTATGGTTGATGATACCAACCAATATCAAACATAACTGCCACAGTTACATAAAAGTAGAAAATTTTACAAAAAATTCAAGAAAAAATCTGGTAAAAGGCCAACTGCTACTAAAATTTGGGTAAAGGATACATTTGTGATTCCCTTTAAGAATTATGGTTGATGACCCCAACCAATATCAAACATGGCTGCCACTGTTACTAAAAATNAAAAAAATTCAGAAAAAATTCGATAAAAAAAATTTTGAAAGATTCTCTATAAGGCCATTTACTACGAAACTTTGGGTAAATGATGTATTTATGATTTCCTTAAAGAAGTATGGTTGATGACCCCAACCGCCATCAAACATGGTCACCACCATTACTAACAATAGAAAATTTGACAAAAAAATTCAATAAAAACTTTCTGAAAAATCCTGTAAAGGAGCAGTTCCTTTCAAACTTTAGGAAAAGAATATATTTGTGATTCCCTTTAAGAATTGTTGTTGACCGCAACCAATATCAAACATGGCTTCCATGATTACTAAAAAAAGAAAATTTGACGAAAAATTCAATAAAGAAAATTGTAAAAATCATGTAAAGTACCATTTGCTACAAAATTTTGGGTACATGATATATTTATGACTTATGGTTTGTGACCCCAACTGCCACCAAACATGGTTGCCACCAATACTGAAAACAGAAAATTTGACAAAAAATTCAGAAAAATCCTGTGTTGGGCCAATTGCTACCAAACTTTGTACAAACAATACATTTGTGATTCCCTTTAAGAATTATGGTTCATCACCCCAACCAATACCAAACATGACTTCCACCATTACTAAAAAACAGAAAATTTGACAANAAGCCATAATTCAAAAATAGTCAAAAAGAAGTACTCATTACCAAAAACAAACTAGAGGCTCACCTGAGCCTGTATCGCTCACCTGGTTAACATGTGCCCATTTTAGAATGTGTGTATATTAAGTGTATGTTTAAAGGAAATCTTCATTCCAAACAGTAGTCATGGAACAATCCAAATTAAAACAGTGTTTGAAGGACCTTCTATACATCATTCATACAAAGTTTGGTTAGAATTGGCTTCTAAAGCAGTTTCAAAAAAGAAACCTGAAACCACTGAACCAATTCCAACCAAACTTTGCATGGATGATGTATGGAAGGTCCTTTACAAAGTTTCCTCATTTCTTGCTGATTGGTCAAATAACATGGCTGCCAGAAGCAATTCTTTTTTCTAATTGGCCGATTTTCAAATATCTTCTCTGATACTACAAGGCCAAATGTTTTGAAACTTTATAGGAATGATGACTCAAAGGTTCTCTACAAAAATTCCTCATTTCGTAATGATGGGATGGCAGTGGTGGCAATAACATTGCGGCATTGGTGGCACATAGTTTTGCATTGAAGTCTATGGGAAATTGCATTTTAACCGTCTTTTTTGAAACTGCTTTAGAAGCCAATTCTAACCAAACTTTGTATGAATGATGTATAGAAGGTCCTTCAAACACTGTTTTAATTTGGATTGTTCCATGACTACTGTTTGGAATGAAGATTTCCTTTAAACATACACTTAATATACACACATTCTAAAATGGGCACATGTTAACCAGGTGAGCGATACAGGCTCAGGTGAGCCTCTAGTTTCTGTAAACATGTACATAAATGTCAATTTCGAACCACAAATGTTGAAATTTTGTTTTAAAACGTATACTTACCTTCTTTAGAAATATCTCGGGAAACTGCAGCAAAAAAACCGGAAGCAATTAGATTAATTCTTTCAAAAGTTATAACATTTTACATATTATTGTAAAAATACAATTTTTACGCAATATTTTGGAAAATGGGCAATTTTGAATCGCAATTATCTCGAAAACGAAATCATGAAGGTATATTTTTCTATGCAGATTTGGAAAGAGCATATTCAAATTGACTTAATTGCAAAATTTCACGAAAAAATCAGTTCAGGATCTTTACTGTATCGTATCCCCTTAAGCTTTCTTTCTTTCTTTATTCCACCTTTTTTTGTCCGGGCTTATTCTCTAAGATGCCTTGACAGAATTCATTCATATTTGGTACAAAGTTGAATCATCTTAAGGAGATGTGCATGCAACGAAAAATTTTTTTAAAAAGGCCGCCATTTCCAAGATGGCTACCAGGTTACGTCGACACTTTTAATTTGTTTGATTTAAATATAAATAACTAAATCTCAAACATGCCTTGACACAATTCATTCATATTTGACAAAAAGTTGGATCACGAAAAGGAAATGGGCATCACAAAAAAAAATTCAAAATGGCCGACATTTCTTAGATGGCGGCCAAAATACGTCAAAATTTCAACTTTGTCCGATTTCAGCGAAAATTGATTTCTAGGTAGATTTTGACGCTGCGAACAAGATGGAAGTATCGAGTTGGCTGCCAGGGGCGACATCAGCTATTGCTTGCAATTGCAAATCTACTTATGTCGCCCCAGACGAAGTCGGGGAGACATATTGTTATTGTTCCGTTTATTTGTTATTATTATTCCGGTTTCTTTATTATTTTTCTTCCAATAATTTTGTCCAGAGCTTTACTCAGAGATGCCTGAACAGAATCACTAGATACTTGGCACACAGCTGAAACACCATGTAAAGTTATGCATGACGGTGAAAAAATTTTCAAAATGGCCGCCATTTCCAAGATGGCTGCCATTTTACGTTTAAAAATAGAAGATTCAATAGCTCAGAAACTGTTTTGCAGAATTTCTTCATATTTCACATAAATGTTCAGTAAGATGAGCTGAAGGAATTCTCATGAAGAAATTTTTCAAAATGGCCACCATTTCCAAGATGGCCGCCATTTTACGTTAAAATATAGAAGATTCATTAACTCAGGAAATTCTTTGCAGAATGTCTTCATGTTTCGCAGAAATGTTTGATAAGATGAGCCAAAGGAAATTACGTACAGAAATTTTTCAAAATGGCCGCCATTTTCAAGATGGCTGCCGAAAGTACGTCAAAATTTCAACTTTGTCCGATTTCAACGAAAATTGATTTCTAGGTAGATTTTGACGCTGCGAACAAGATGGCATCTTCGAATTGGCGACATCAGCTATTGCTTGCAATTGCAAATCTAGTTATTTTTCTTTTTCTTCCGTTTTCCGTCTCAACTTTGTCCATCAGTTTTCTTGGACACTACTGATCCAATCTTAACCAAATTTCATATGATGATAGAACCCAATCCCAAGATGTCCACTCCAGTCTTGGAATTTTCAAATGGCGCCGGTGCCATGGAAATGGTAAAAAAGGCGGGAAAATCAAAGTGCTCAGAATTGGAAGAAATTTTATAGATAGGTTGTCTAACATATGTAGAACTAACTTCTGGTAAAAATGCGACATGTGCCATGGAATTTGTAAAAAAGGCGGGAAAATCAAAGTGCTTAGAATTGGATGAAATTTTACAGGAAGGTTTCCTTATATGTGTAGAATTGACTTCTGGTCTCCAAGACTTCAAAAAGGTGACCGGTTCCATTGAAATGGTAAAAACGGCGGGAAAATCAAAGTGCTCAGAATTTGATGAAGTTTTAAAGGGAGGTTGCCTAACAGGTGTAGAATTAACTTCTGGTCTCCAAGACTTCAAAATGGCGACGGGTGCTATGGAAATTGTAAAAAGGCGGGAAAATCAAAGGGCTCAGAATTGAATAAAATTGACCGGAAGGTTCCTAAGAATCTTTGGATCTCATCGAAAGCCTTTGAATTCTGATATGGGAGTTCTTTTGGCAGACTCGGACACCATTGATCCAATCCTAACCAAACTTCACAGGGTGATGGAACTCCAACAATTTGTGCATTCCAGTCTTGGAATTTTCAAAATGCCGACCGGTGCCATGAATGGGTAAAAAAAGGCGGGAAAATCAAAGTGCTCAGAATTGGATGAAATTTTACAGGAAGGTAGCCTAATATGTGTAGAACTGACTTCTGGTCTCCCAAACTTCAAAAAAAGCGACCGGTGCCATGGAAATGGTAACAAAGGCGGGAAAATCAATGTGCTCTGAATTGGATGAAATTTTACAGAAAGGTTGCCTAACAAGTTTAGAATCGGCTTCTGGAATCCAAGACTTCAAAATGCCGACCGGTGCTATTGAAATGGTAAAATAGGCGGGAAAATCAAAGTGCTCAGAATGGGATGATTTTTTTTTGCAGGAAGGTTGCCTACATGTGTAGAATTGACTTCTTGTCTCCAAGACTTCAAAATGGCGATTGGTGCCATGGAAATAATAAAAGAGGCGGAAAATTCAAAATGCTCAGAATTGAATAAAATGTTACAAAAAGGTTGTTTATAAATCTGTGGATCTCAACTGAAGCCTTAAGATTTCTTATATGGGAGTTCGTTTCGGAGACTTCTTGTGTTTGCATCCAAACACAATTAATACTAGTTATTTTTTGTTTTTCTTCTACTTTCTTCCGCTCAATTCTTGTCCGACACGTTTCTCAGAAACTATTGGGACAAACTTCATGAAACTTCACAGGAATGTTGGCCTATATGTGTAGATGTCTCTCAAAATTTTAAAAATGGCCGACGTTGCCATGGAAACGGAAAAAGGCGGAGAAATTCAAAGTGCTCGGAATTGGATGAAATTTTCCAGGAAGGTTGCATAGCATGCATAGAAATGAATTTGGTCTAAAAATTTTCAAAATGGCGACCGTTGCCATGGAAATACAAAAGGCGGGAAAATTCAAAGTGCTCAGAATTGGATAAAATTTTACAGGTAGGTTTCCTAGCATGCAAAGAATTGATTTTTGGTCTTAAAATTGTCTTAAAATTTTCAAAATGGTGACCGTTGCCATGGAAACGAAAAAAGGCGGGAAAATTAAAAGTGCTCAGAATTGGATAAAATTTTACAGGAAGGTTGCCTAGGATGTATTGAATTGATTTTTGGTCTTAAATTTTCAAAATGACAACCGTAGCCGTGGAAACAGTAAAAAGCGGGAAAATTTAAAATGCGCCAATTTGGATGAAATTTTATGGAAAGGTTGTTTGACATGTGTAGAAATGATTTTAAGCCTCAGAATTTTAAGGTGACTGCTATGTCATGGAAATGGAAAAAGGCGGGAAAATTCAAAATGCTTCAATTGGATGAAATTTTACACGATAGTTATCTGACGTGTAGAAATTTATGTTTAGTCTGTGAAATCTCATAAATGTTGCTGGTGCCATGTAAACTGTGGATAACATTTACAGTGTTCGTTTGGAGGACATCTGTAACGCTCTGCGTTCCAATAAGCAATATTCAAATTTTTCTTCATCACTTAATTCTCCTTTCTGTCTTGCTTGGTCATCACTAGATATGAAGTTATCTATATCAAATTTCTCACCAGTATCACTAATATTTCCTAAATCATTGATTAAATCAAGCACATCTTCACTAATGTCTTCATAATACTGCTAGTTGTTTTGTTTATCGCCCCTCCTTGCATCTATTGTCTTTCTTCTAGCCAGATCTTTAGCTAAATGGTGTATCATATTTAAATAAGTAACCCCTTCTTATGAATCTGGATTTGCACCCATCTTCAGTACAGTTCCAATACTCAAATGCTGGTGTATGTTTCTCTGCCAAATATTGTTTCAGGTTCTTCATATATTTGTATTAATTTTTTACGGTTACAAATATCACACTCATACATTTTGGCTATCTAATTGCGAATTGACAAAACAAGCAGTTTAAATAATACTCAGAACAAAGGCGCATGAAATTTTACGTGCATTAAGGGTATATACTTCTCTAAGATAACTTAACTATATACTCGCCAAGGATATCTTAAGACTCCGTCTAAGTTTAAATATGAAGTTTTCAACACAGGTAAACAATTTACCTGTCATAGGTAACTCCGTTAAAAATCATCTTTAACACTGATATAAACATATAAATTTAAACACACGCGCACAAATATATAAATATATGCACATCTTTATCACATAATGATTATTTGTAGTATTTTTTGATTTTTTTTTTCTAGCATTTTCGGCAGAAGTTCTTACAGGTCTCGCTTCTATTTCTTTATCATCTGATGATTTGTTCACGTCTTGTATAGGGTCTGTTAGTCTCGTCATGTGACACACGAGAATCAACGATAAACAGGTAATTCGAAAACGTTTCCCGACAAAACATGACGTCAGAGGATTGTGACTTTCAAATTTTTGTTTGAAACGTCATATACCTGTGTTTAAAATGTAGCTTCCGGGTACAATTTTTGGTCCCGGAAGTTCCAAAATTGTACAACTTACAGGTCCTATATCAATCTTATCTTCAACTTCAAGGGGATATAGTAGTTTTAAGGGACGAGCAATTACGTTTCCTGAAGAAGTAGTCACTTTTGCTGATCTGTCCATCATTACTGGTGATTATTTCTACAATTCTACCCCGATGCACATTCCTCTTGGAATGTTGTTTTTAATAATCACTACATCTCCATTTTTTGGAATGAACGGTGACTGAACTCGATCACACTCAATTTTGTCTGAATTCTTTCCCTAAGACTTAAAAGATATTCCTCTTTCCAAATATTGCAAAAGGTGTCTAGGAGTTTTTTACCTTTTTTCCACATTTTCAATAATTTGTCCGTCGAACTCTCAAAAGATGAATAACTTGGATCCTCATGGTCATACTCGATCTCTGGAATACCAATATTTGGGTTTAAGGTAAAAAAATGACTTGCTGTACGGTTAATCCTGGAATTGATATCATCACCAATGTAAACTAGTGGTCTTGAATTCACAATGGCTTCTACTTCCTTAAGAATAGTTAACAGTTGGATATCAGTTATTAATCTTTTGTTGAAAGCCTTTTGTAGAGAACGTTTCACAATACCCACGAGCCTTTCGTAAAAACCACCCATACATAACTTTGAATATCTTTACTCAAAATAACTTTTTTTCAGACTCTATGTAATGTTTCACTTCCTAATTAAAATTGGGAGGCGTCGTCACTGATAATACTAACATCTTATCGATATAAATCGTATCAATGCGCACAAAAAATCCTCCGTTGACATGTTGTGCACTACTTCTAAGAGTTTAGCCCGTGTCACAAGACAAGTAAAGCATACCCATCTCTTTTTGCTTTCATTTTCACATTTAGCATAAATAGGTCCTAAATAGTCAAGATCAGTAGCTTCGAATGGAACAGAATGTGAAACTCTGGATCGTGGTAAGGGAGCCATATTTGGCTTTTTGTATGGTCCACCTTCAAATCTGCAACACACTAGGCAATGTTTTAACACTTGCCGTATGGCAGATCTACCTTGAGGTATTCAAAACTTGTGTCTTATCTTGCTTAGAGTTTGCGAAACACCACTGTGAAATATTTCTTTATGGATTTTCTCAATCAATAAACGTGTGAAGTCCTCCCCACGAGGCAGAAGAATTGGTTGTCTAGCTGATGCACAGAGGTCTGCATTTTCAAGTCGCCCTTTACATCGCAAAATATAATCGTCTGAAATGAAAATTCCTAACTGGCGCTGTAAGTTGTTTGGCTTGTTTTCTTGTATAGCACTAAACACATCTGAATAGCATTTTCTTTGCACACATGCATACCATCTTTTTTCTGCACCTTTCATTTCTTCATTTCTTAGTGTGCCATTTTTCAATGTTCCATTTGAATCTTTCTCACTTTGTTTATGAATCTGTTGATCCAAGCTGTGACATGTATTACTTTGTTGTATGAAGAAGGCGTTACATTGTATACAATACTTTCATCTTTCGCACACAGGAAAGTAGAATCTGCATATACTTTTGTCTTCAATTCAGACTGAAAATCCTCAGTGATCGACACGCTGTCTTCAATATCATCATTCTTCCAATGGTTCACTGTTTTACCAGCCATTCAGGACCATGCCACCAAAGACTGTTACTTTCTAGTTTATCGAATTCTGCTCCTCGAGAGATTATATCAGCTGGATTTTCCTTAGATTGTACATGTAGAAAATTCACATTCTTAAGTTCTTTGATTTCCTTTATCCTATTTTTTTACAAACACATTCAAATCTTTCTTAGAACCAATTCATTTTAAAACACATATTGAATCTGTCCAAAGATACAAACATGTCAACCTTATCTTCAACTGACTTTTCACAAAATCCATACTTCGAATTCCTATAAGAACAGCTATAAGCTCTTATCTTGGAATTGTCAAACTTTTGATTGGAGCTAAACGTGATTTAGATGAGACATAATTTGTCGAAATGCGCATATGCAGAAAGTGAATTCACGGTGACTTCGGTATTTAGTTATTAGAAAATTAAAAGTCACTTTTCATGATGTTCCACACCTTTGATGTAAATATACCACTGCTACGTAAGCATTGATCGAAGAATCACAAAACCAAAGGCTTGTAATCAATATCAACTGAATCACCATTAATTGCCACACTTCTGGAAATTTGGCAATTTGATATCTTGTTTAGCTTTTTGAATTCTTATCCATTTTGATAAATCATCACCTTTCAATTCATCATTCCAGTGCAGATTCCTTTTCCACAAATGTTGAAGAAACGTAATACCTTTTTTCATGGTATTGCAGGGTTTCCTTGAAATATATCATAGCCTTCGTGTCATCTGATGTCTCTGAAGGTGTTGTTACTCCAATAGCTTCAAGAATCCATAAATCTGTTATAACCGGAGAGGCAATCTATGAAGGGTCAATGCATCCCTCTTTATAGGATTTATTGATACTTGTTCTTGATAAAATTAACACACTTGGTTCACTTCCTTTCCTTTCAGTTTCCTGTGTCCGTCCTGAAATAACCCATCCTAACTTTGAAGCCAGAAGATATAGTCCTGGTTGTATCTCCACTCTTTGTCCAAGAATCAAATCTAAATAATAATCATTATCGATAAGTAAGTCTATAGCAGACGACTCACTTTGTATAGGAATATCATCTGCTAATTCGACGTTCTTCACAAAATTGCGCACATGATCCAGTGTATACATATCTAGCCTTTTTCGTTGAACACTTCCACTTATCACCGGTGCTATGTTTGCAGTTATATCAAAATACGTTCCATTGTTCAACTTTATGGTAAATCTTGTACAATACGTTTTACTTCTTTCGATAATTAATTGCCAAATGTAACCAGTTTTATTTCTTCTTCCTTCTCTGCTCTTAGTTTTAATTTGGATGCTAAAGTTTGAGACACATAGGTGCGTTGAGATCCCGAATCGAATAAAAGTCGTGTGGTATATTTCTTTAAATTAGATGTATTCTTAACCTCCGTCTTCGCTGTTTGCATCAATACTGTTTCACCTGATGTAATCAACACATTTTTATTTGTCACACTAATGTTTTCATTTGATTGGACAGGTAACTCCGAATCAACATCACAGAAATGATTAACACTCTGTTCAGACAAGGGCACACTGGAATATTGTACTCCAAATTTCTGTGGACATAAACTTCTGTGGTGAGCATCCTTTTCATTGCAGTGAATACAAAGTTTATTCCTTTTACACTCAGAGGATTTGTGTCCGAATCGCAAACATGTATAACAACATCCCTTAAGTTTTTTCTAACGTTCTTCAATTGTTCGAAATTGTTGGCATTCCTCACTCCAGTGTTGCTCAGTACAGTATCTACATCTGCCAAAGTAAGTCCCACTCTCTTCCTTCTTGTTTGCATTAGCAACTAGGGCTTCTGTTGAACTCACATGTTGGAATCGTCGCTGATTACTTTGGAATTTAGGAGATTAATATTGAAATGTTTTAGACTTAACCTGTGCATTTTGCCTTTCATGTGTCTCACTATGTTGTCTGTGATATACTTGTTTTTCCGAATTTTCCCTAGCTACTACATATTTTCGTAACTTGTCATATAAAGTATTCACTGACCATTTATCCTGATATCCCTTTTGAATTTCTAGTTGTAACAATATTTCATTTGGTAACTTTTACCTCAACTTTGCCACAATAATATCTTGATTTACATCCTGATGTAACACTTCTAAACTCCTTAAATGTCTATTAATTTGGTCCAAGAAATTCCTTAATGAACTAGTTTTGTTTGAAGCTGGCTGCAAATTCAACAATTCACTATAATGCAAGTCAACAGCGTCTTGAATATTTTCAAATCGCTCCTTTAATATTTGTATTGCAACACTATAATTTTCCTTCGATAAAGTTAATCCAGATATAGTACGTTTTGCTTCACCTTCCAATTTGCTTCGTAGATAAGTGAACTTTTCTACTTCAGACAGTCGTTTATTTTTGTCTATGGTGCTCTCAAAAGAATCCCAAAACTCTATCCATTTTGTTTTCTTTCCATTGGATTTCTTTGGTAATTTTACGAATGAATCGTCTGATTCCTTTTTCTTTTCCTTTTCTAATAACTAGTGTTGTTGTCTTTTTTGTTCTTCAACTATATCTTTCATTTCTCGCTTGAGTTCAATCATCTGCATCACACTTGCGCTTTCTTTGCCTTCAATATTTTCACTTTTTTTATAAATTCAGATAACCTTGTTTTGAATTGTTCTAATTCCAGATAGCAGTCCGTCGCTTCGGAACAGAGCTTACAATCTTCTTCTACAATTTGTTCTGTTTCTCCTGATTTATCGTCTTCAATTGAACATGCAACTTTGTTACTCTGTATCTCTAATTTATTCACATATAACTTTTATTTCTCTATACATTTTGACGATTTCAACACATATTCTGTTTCTTCACCTTTAGGAAATTCGACATAAAGAATAGATGTTCCTTGTTTTATTTTAGTCTGAATAAAATTTCGGTGTCTTGTTCTAACTCCTTTTAGGTAACTTAAAGCTGACTTGTCTTCCTTACACCAGAAACACTCACCTGTTACTTTGTATTCCCTGGTTTCGGCACCAAAAAATGTTGTGTACGTCCTTGTTAACACCAACACTGAATTCTCAATAAAACATAATCCAATATAACATCTAACATATTTTATTTCATTCTGGTTCTACATATGAAATCTAATTTCTTTTATACCAATTAGCACTACGTTAACTCCGTTGTACGAAAATTTAATGAAAACAAACAGTGAAAGAAAATATTACAATTGAATGAGTCAATATTATAAATATAACAATTGAAGGAGTCAATATTATAAATATTACAATTGAAGGAGTCAATATTATAAATATTACAATTGAAGGAGTCAATATTATAAATATTACAATTGAATGAGTCAATATTATAACTATAACAATTGAAGGAGTCAATATTATAAATATTACAATTGAAGGAGTCAATATTATAAATATTACAATTGATGGAGTCAATATTATTAAAGTCAACTCATGAACAATAAAACGGATCCTTGAAGGAGTCAAGTTCACGTTTGGCGACACACGTCGTCATGTCAAAAAGGGACTTTTGAGATGAATGTTTATCACAGAAAAAAATTATTTTTACACAAAATTATTATACTCGAAAACATTAAAAAGAAAAAAATGGCGGATTGAACAGTTTCACGTAGTTCACTGCACGAAATGATACATTTATTGGAAAATTAAATGCATCTTATATGAACATTAAATTTCAAATTTAGAAATATAATACAAGTTTATTTCTCTTGAAAACTTCTCATTTACTTTAAGTTTACATTAGGTTTAATTTTACGATTAAATTCCCAAATTTACACCCCATTTAATGCCAAGTTTAAATTTGTTTAAACTTCAGGTTTAATACATATTAAACTTGTATAAACTACAAATTTAATTTCTGATTTAAAATATTTTAAATTTGTATAAACCAGAGATTTATTTTTGATTTAATATATATTAAATTTATATAAACTAGAAACTTATTTTTGATTTAATATATATTAAATCTGAATAAATTAAAATTTTAATTGACTAATTCTTACCATTAAATCTGTTTAAAATAGTAGAATAATTCAGTTCAATGAGCAGTAAATTCTTATAAACTTGTAATATACATTGGATTAAACCTTAATTTATCAGTATTAAATTTGTGTAAACTGAGGTAAACTATAAATTAAATGGCAACTGGAAATTTGAGTATTTTCAAATCGATGGATGTCAACATATGGGAACAACACCAGATATTGGTACTTAGAATGGTTCCGCCAATGGAGAAAATCAATGAATTTTAATCGTTAAGGGAACTTAGTACTAACTAAGCTAGTACCAAGTTTCCTGTACAGTAACTGTCCAATGCTTCTCTACATTGATGATACCAGTCTTAGTTCCCAATATCCTGTGTTATTCCCATACATTGGGTATTATATCAGGAATATTCCGATGTGCTCTCATCTTTTTCATTGGTTGACAGAAATCCAGAACTGCATAATAGTGGATGATTTCCTGTATGAAAACATCCATCGTCCATTTTGGTCAGTCACATAACATTTGTAAATTGTTGAGCAGCTGAAGTTAGCTAATTGCAAGTATATTATACATGATATGAAAACACTGGTCCAATCTGTAATTCTTTTATTGATAGATTTGCCGTATGTTTGATACATGTATGAACCCAAAACAAAATTGATGTGTGATCAATAGAAAACAAGCAATAATGAAAAGTAAAAGTCATACATCTCTAACATCAGAGTGAAGTAGTAGTGCTTCAATTGTCATGATATTTCTGAAAAAATACCTCCTCTTTAAAGACTCTCAAAGTTAGATAATGAATACTGAATATATTGCAAGGAATCACCAAAATACATAGTTAAGCAAGAAATCAAGAAGGCGTCAGTTTTCAATATTTAATAAAATAAATAGCTCAATTAATAATAGAAAGTATATTATAATATCTAAGTTAATCAGACATTTGCATTGGTGTTACAGTACGGTAGTTCATGTATTTTCATAAAAAAATCTATCAATCACAAAAATAATATGGATCAATAAAGCATGAAGTTTTCTTATCATTTGTTGTAAAATTTTAATTCCAGTTCATAAGTATGATTATACATGTACAGCAGTAAATACCTCTTTGTTTTAAATAAAGAAATGGATTATCCCCTTTTAAAGACTTTCTATATTTTAATACAAATAAAGATGGATTGCCTCCCTTATACTACTGTTAGAATGTTTAGTATATGGTGGGAAAAGGGGTTTTAAAATTACCATTTTTTGTTACCAAACCAAAAAATTAATTTGAAAAATTATGGAATATAACAGATAACTCTTATATCTGTTGTATTCAAAGATAACAACAAGTAATGCTTAATCCATATAAAGACATGACAAAAAAGGTGCGGCATGATACGATTGCTGCATATTGAAAAGGTGGTTTAAATATAAAGAGTTGACACCAAATGACTGTGGACGCAATACAGATGTTGCCTAAAATCTGGTTACAGAACCCCAGTAACACAATGACAAAAATGTACTAATGAAAATCCGAAATTCAGAGAAAAAGATCAGCACATTTCAAAAGCAAAAAAAAAAGAATTATCTTCCTTTCCATGATAGAATATCATTTTTCATTAAAACAGTAAAAGTCTTTTCTTTGTTACCTTCCAACCATGAATCATTTTGTAAAAATAAAAAAAATGTGGGCTTATTATGATATTTATAAATTATAAATATCACATTAAAAAGCAAAATGTAAATTAGCCAGAATTAGGAGGTGAATTCCTATAATCTTATGATACTGCTCCACTTAAAAATTTGTTTTGTCAAAAAATATATGTGTATAAAAACTATAAAAGGGACATCATCCTTAGCTGAAACATGACATAAATAGATTGAGTTATTGTTATAATGTTAAATTTTGCAACAAATACAGAAGTAAATGAAAAAATTGAATATCTGATAAAAAAAAACAATAAATGAATATTTAAATAACTATCAGTAATAAAAAAAGTAAATAAAAACATTTTCATATAATTTAAAATAGTTAACACATCGTTTGCTTATGCATTACAACATATTCTTGCATTTTTAAAATAAAATATATAATAACAAAATAAAATATGCCTATATTCAAGAAAAATAATTATCAGCAAGCACTAGGAGTTATTCCCCTTTATACACTTACAATGTTAAACTAGAAGAACAATCTATAAAGACTAATTTGTATATGTTCAGAAATCCTTGTGTACAATATAGTTTATATTATAACACTTCTGTACATGTTGATTCATTTCAAAATGTTTCAATTACATATATACATGTATACACAATGTATAATATGTACATCAACACTATAGCCTTTATTACGATTGACTGACTCTAAAGCAAAAATGAAGAGTTATTTCCCTTTGATCAGAACAGGAATTTTTAAACAACTATATATATCCATAATTCCATATTTCAGTTTTAATTCCTTATATTCTGAAAATTCAGGTGACTAGAGCAGCATTATCCTAGAATTATATGATGTTTCCATAAGTCCATGCCAATAGCCCAATATCCTACTGTTGTAACTTGGAATAGATCTTAAACATATAAGCTCTGGTCATTTCCATATTTTTGTTTTATTTTTGTCAGCTGTTGTTGCCTGTTATTCACAAATGATGCAATGCTACATGTATATTAGAATAAAAAAAAGAAAATTAAATGCAATACTGGTTACATTTTTATAATGTTAAAAAGCTAAGTCATCTTAATGAATGAAGTGAACGATATGCCTTATTTTGAGTATCATAAAAATTGTACATGTCAAAATTTAATATCTGTAAAGTAGCAAAGAAACCTTCATTTTTAAGCAAATTTATCTAAAACATGTAGAAGATGTATGATACCATATTTATTGTCAGAAATAAGCCAATAGAGCATATAATCTAAAACAGATTATGTCTATCTGGACAATAAGACAAACTATCAGAACTAATTTGTTTTATTGTGAAACTTCTGTGACTTAAGACAGACCACGACATTAACAGATCTAAAGGGGGATTCCAGGAGGTTGACCCCCCTCCCCTTTTCTTGAAAAAAAAATAATTTTGTTGCAGAATTCAAGCAAAAAGGACAAAAAATGACAAAAAGTAGCATGGAACTCCCCTTCTGGAATTTCATTGAAACCCCCATTTTTTCTAAAGCTGGATCCACCATTGCATATTACAAGGTGAATGTTATTATTTTTTTTTATTCTTGCACTTTCAACTTAACAACAAATAAAATTGTCATGCAGTCTTCACACAAAAATTGATCATAGAAATTTTTGCAGTTACCTTGTCTACTAAAATATACAAATGAAAATTTGTGATGAAACAAGGTGTCTTCAAATATAAACTACTCTGTTACTTTAAATATACAGAACTGTTTAGCTATATACCATAAGAAGGGTAATCATTTTAGGTGGCACAGGCTCTTCATGGTAACAAAAAATAGTCAAAACATTCCAAAAATAACAAGAAAATAACTAATCACCTTTTGTTCTTCATCAATAATTGTCATATTTGTAAGTATTTATAGCCTTCTGATCCTGCCTCTTCCACTGTCCGAATACTTCTCAACGTCTATAAGTACAAATTGTCCTGAAAAACAAGGTAATAATAATTTCAATATTTATTTGTGAAATACAACTGGATACAGACATACATGTACATGTACTTTGTCCAACAAGTTTACTTTCAAGTTAACTAGCAAGCACCTCTAGGTTATCTTGGAACAGTCATATAAATTCCGCAGCAATCCCAGAACACTAGTATGGTTACCATGTGAATGCAGTACAAGTGGTCACTATCTGGTAATTTTGTGCTAAATAAATTTTTACAAGCAATTTGTAACACAGTGCTAGAACTAATTTCTTAAATCTATACATTGCCTGTATCATGTGTATATTAAATCATCTGCATAAGATTTTTTTATATGTTGGTCCCAAGGTAATCTATTTTTTCTTTCTAAATCTAGGATTCAGGGGATTGACTTGTATCTGACCTGACTAAGTCACTCTGATATCTTTTTCTGATTAGTATTGGTAAAATTACTTGATTGTTCCAATGATACATGTACATCAGACTATTGGTTTATGAATACCCTAGAATTGGAAAACACCTGATAATTCCTAGATTGTTTTCTTCTTCTTAACAAATATTTTAAAAGCATATGAACAGGTTTTTAATCTAGACTAGATTTACAATTGTACCACAACAAAAAGTATAATATTTATCAGTATACAATAAACAAGAGGCTCTCAAGAGCCTGTATCGCTCACCTGGACCATGGCTGACATTCCAATAGGAAAAACAAAACATAAAATTTGGCAGAATACCTTTTTTCTAAAATTACTGTATTCTTGTTTGGTTTCCATGGCAACTGAAAGATCCACCATCCATTACAACCCATAACAGAACAACATTAAAAAAAATTGGGCAGGGGTTCCCCTTATAATCAAAGTAATAGATAATGCTGAAATTGAAACATTCAGACCACAATTCTAATAAGAATTCAAAAATTTGGGCAGAGGTTCCCCTTTAAATCAAAAGGGCCAATGTAAAAACTATGTTCCAGATGGTGGCCATCTTGGATGAGGTATGGACCTGCCAGATACATTTTTTTGGATGGGACCATCTAAAGACCATTGTGGCTTAGTTTGGTTCTAATTGGACCAGTAGTTTCTGAGAAGATCTTTGAATGTATATTCCACAGGGTCCAATGTTAAATCTATGTTACCGCTGGCGGCCATCTTGGATGAGGTACAAACCTGCCAGATACCTTTTTTTGGAAAGGACCACCTAAGGGCCACTGTGACTAAGTTTGGTTATAATTGGACTGGTAGTTTCTGAGAAGATCTTTGAACGTCTTTTTCCATAGGGTCCAATGTTAAAACTTTGTTCCCCGCTGGCGGCCATCTTGGATAAGGTACGGACCTGTCGGATACCTTTTTTGGGAAGGACCATCTAAGGACCATTGTGACTAAGTTTGGTTATAATTGGACTGGTAGTTTCTGAGAAGAAGATCTTTGAATGTAATTTCCATAGGGTCCATTGTTAAAACTATGTTCCTCACTGGCGGCCATCTTGGATTAGGTACGGATCTGTCAGATACCTTTTTTGGAAGGGACCATCTAATGACCATTGTGTCTAAGTTTGGTTATAATTGGACTAGTAGTTTCTGAGAAGAAGATCTTTGAATGTCTTTCCCATAGGGTCAAATGTTAAAATTATGTTCCCTGCTAGTGGCCATTTTGGATTAGGTACAGACCTGTTGGATATCTTTTTTGGAAGGGACCATCTAAGGACCATTGTGACTAAGTTTGGTTATAATTGGACTGGTTGTTTCTGAGAAGAAGATCTTTGAATGTCTTTTCCATAGGGTCCAATGTTAAAACTTTGTTCCCCGCTGGCGGCCATCTTGGATAAGGTACAAACCTGTCGGATACCTTTTTTGGAAGGGACCATCTCAGGACCATTGTGACTTAGTTTGGTTATGATTGGACAGGTAGTTTATGAGAAGAAGATCTTTGAATGTCTTTTCCATAGGGTCCAATGTTAAAACTATGTTCCCCGCTGGCGGCCATCTTGGATTAGGTACAGACCTGCCGGATACCTTTTTTGGAAGGGACCATCTAAGGACTATTGTGACAATTTGGTTATAATTGGACAGGTAGTTTCTGAGAAGAAGATCGTTGAATGTGTTTACCCTTAGGGTCCAATGTTAAAACTATGTTCCCCGCTGGCGGCCATCTTGGATGAGGTACGGACCTGCCGGATACCTTTTTGAAAGGAGACCACCCAAGGACTATTGTGACCAAATTTGGTTCCGATTGGCAATAAACAATAAAATGACACGTTACAATGTCACATCCCTAAAACAGATTTGCCTGCTGCATATGGCCATTTCGACAACTTATCCTTCCCCGAGATCTTTAACCGATACAGGCCTTTTAAGTATGAAAATATAAGTCACTGGGGGTAAAGGACCAATCGGGTTAGAGCTTTATTCCCCTTTCTTATCCGGAATTTGGATTAAAACAATAAAATGACACATTACAATGCCATATCCCCTAAACGTACAGCAGAAAAAAAACCAAATTTGCTTGCTGCAACAGTGTTGAAAGCTAGACTTTTTTAGTGAAGCTTGACAGTTTAATCAATTTTTTTTATATTATTTGATTTTGTCTCTACGTGAACATTTACTCAATATCCATTTTTTTATTGTTAGAGGAATTACTCAATATCCATTTTTTTATTGTTAGAGGAATTACGGTGTACTTGTTCAATGAGAAAATTTCACATTTGTATACACTTTTATTTTGTAGTTACCAAATAATGGTTTAGTCTATGTGCTTATAAATTGCAAACATAACCTGATATTTTTACCAGTTTCCTTACAAGTATTGTGATCAGTCTCCTGTGTATGATCGTGTATGTTTATGTTGTTTTATTTTAAGTTTTAGTCGAGCAACCGATTTAACAGCAATTTTTTTAAAACTTTGACAGGTATTGTTAGTTATTATGTTTGTTGACCAAGCCCATCATCATTGACCCTTCAAAGAGGAAAATAGCGGCGATGGATACTTCTCCAACCAGCTCAATGGCCGTTTTGAACTATGATGATGAGTTATTATACTAACGGTGACCCCTTCTATATTTCTCTAAAGAGAGCAGACGCACTGGGTGTCGTATAGAAGGCTAAATTTCCTGCCCCTACCCATTTCTCCCCTTTTCCAGTGGCAATCAAAAGTCGTTGCCCCGGTTGCCCCTTCCACCTTTATTTCTTTCTTCTTTTACTTACAATTTGTTTTGAATTGATTAACTTGTTCTCGTCCTGATATAGCTGAAATATTGCTCATTGGACGTTAAACTCTAACTAATCAATCAATCAATCAAATCGAAGAACGAAAACAAAAGCGGGTCTTGCATCTGAAACCACGTATTTATCGGGATATTTCTTTTGTACATTTACTCCATATTCATTCAGTTTCTTTTTGATCACCGCCTACTTCAAAATAAAAACGTATAATAAATAACTTTATTATATAGAGGACGGTGAAAGATTGAAATTTCTCAGTGAAATTAAAGTGATAATTAACTGTGAAATTATTTTCCATAATTTCTTTCTAGGAAGTGACGTGACAATAGACGTCGTCAATGTTGTTGTTAAGTTAACGTCTCGGCGGATTAACATGGAAAACGTAGTTCATGAAAAGAATCTTGAATTAAACCATTAAATATGCGAGAACTGACCTATATAATAAAAACAATAACTAATCCTAGATTCTGATTATCGAAAATATTCAACTCATGATCGAAAAACATTGTAATTCACCAGTCGGAAATCATCTAGTACAACATCTCTCTTTACAAAAAATCTAACGAGCACATCATTAAAATTTTCATATTACTTACGGTAAGATTTTTTTGTGAAAAGTGCTAAAGGTGCAGACATTAGTCACATCATGATCAAGAACATCCATTGCGAGGATATTGTTGGTTAATGGTCCAGTGGTTTCAGAGCGGAATATTTTTAAACATATTTTTGGGGGTCTCGCATTTTCTGGTAGCATACAGTATTGACCAAAGCGACACAAGTCTATGTGGGTGCAATTGACTGAGTAGTTTCCGCTTTTCCTTCTATGGGTGTTTGCTATACAGATGGTACATGTACTCCAATATTTAACTATAGTTCTGTTGGTGGACATATTTGATAAGGTAGGTCGTGTTTTAGAGGAGTTGAAGTTAAATATTATCTCACTCCGTTACGTGTAAAAATATTGTCCCTGGTGGTACAGAGGAAAAAAGTTGAATTGCAATTAGCCTGGTAGTCTAATGAGTCATCTGGTCATTACGTTGTCATCATGACATTGCGTTGACTAAATGAGAAGGCCGTTTCCGTAAGGTCCAATGTTAAACTAAAGTCTCCTCTGACAGCTATCATGGATGCGCCAAGTGGAGAATATATTTGAACAAAGGTCACGACTGACAGACGGACGGACGATGGACGACGCCGGAAGCAAAGTGATTATTAAAAAGTAATCCATGCATATCCAGGTTAAATAAACACTAAGATCACAGTATTTTGCAATTGTTATAAACAATTCAATCGGTGTGAACATGTACATTTATTCATATCCCATTATTAATCATTATAAAGTATAGAAGATCACTATACTTTCATAATTTTTTTTTTCATTTATAGTATAAGTTAGCGCCTCTATCTGTGGGATCTACCGATAAACCATTTATCAATACAAGAAAAACATGAAAAAACTACAGGTACTGTGGCCTGGGAGCCACAAAATGATACCCTTGCCCGCCTTCCTAAAAAAAATCACATTTACTAATGCACATCTACATGTGGCGTGTAACAACTGTGTGAAGTTTCATCAAAATCCAATAAGCTGTTTCAGAGGAGAGGCGCATAGGAACTGTCATCCCCCCTTTTTCGGAAAAAATCTCCCCATTCCAATTTTGAATGGCAAGCATATTTTTCCATACACATCTACAGGTCGTGTTGAACAAATGTGTGAGGTTTCTTCAAAATCCAGTAAGCCATTTAGGAGGAGAAGCGCTTAAAAGCTTTCATCCCCCTTTTTCGTGAAAAACCTGAATTATCTGGCCTTTCCAATTTTGGACAGCGACCATATTCCTTCATGCACATATGCAGGTGGTGTGGAACAACTGTGTGAAGTTTAATCAAAATCCAATAAGTCATTCAGGAGGCTATGCGCTTACGAGCTTTTATCCCCCCTTTTTCAGGAAAAAATTGAATTATCCCCCCTTTTCAATTTTTGACAACAACCATATTCCTTCATGCACATTTACAGGTGCTTTTGAACAAATATGTAAAGTTTCATCAAAATCCAATAAGCCGTTTAAGAGGAGAAGCGCTTACAAGAAATATGGACAGACAGACGGACGGACAGGCATGACAGACGGACAGACGAACGTACGGACAGGGTGATTCCTATATACCCCCTAAACTTTGTTTACGGGGGTAGAAAAAAATGTGAATAGTAATGTTTATTTTTTACCCTAAATTTCCAGGGCTAATTTGATTTATGAGACGAAGGTGCTTGGTAATTACATTGATGCCATTCTGTGGATCATTTACATATATGTGTCTCGTTTTTTTTTTTTTTTTTTTTTTTTTTT
>MJUU01006013.1:66717-82965 GCA_002080025.1 Modiolus philippinarum | reverse complement strand
AACCAAACAAAATCACAATACTCCTTAGTTGGTCCCCTTTAAAATTGTATCCGCATGCCCGCACTTCTTCCAGATGGCTGCCAGCTTGCAACATAGTTTAACTTTGGACCTTATTCGTAACACTTTCAAACATCTTTGAAAACTAAATTCAATGGCCCTTAGATAGACCCTTCTAAAAAGATATTCGGAAGATCCGACCTTATTTCATATAAGATGGCCGATAGCGTTGAATATAGTTTAACATTGGACCGTATGGTAGTTTAACATTGGACCGTATGGAAAACACTTTTAAAAATCTTCTCATTAGAAACTATCAATCAAATTACATTCAAGCTCGGTCACAATGGTCCCTTCCAAAAAAGGTATCAGGCAGGTCCGTACCTCATAAAAGATGGCCGCAAGTGGAACATAGTTTAACATTGGATCCTTTTGGAAATGTCATTCATATTTCTACGTTTCCCATGGCCAAGGTAAGCGATCCAGGCTGTCGAGATCCTCTTGTTGTTATTCAGCCCCTCCCCTCATTCAGGGTTTTAATTAATTTTCACATTTTCAATCACAAAATGTTAACACCATCAGCTAAAAATTCAAAAATTTTTGGCTTGCCAAAAATCAGCTGCTGATAGGGCTTTTACACGAAGGACATACTCCTTAGTTTTATTCAAGATATTCGGAAATTGAGATATTGCAAGGTTACAAATACTATGGCCGGGATTTTTATCAGTCAGTATTGTTTGCCACTTTGGTTAATATATGCTATGATCCAATGAAGGATGATTTAACCTTTGATGTCACAGTAACACTATCAATCGAAAAAAGGGGGTTCAACCTCTGGACCACTCTTTGGCTCCGCTATGTTTTTGTCAATCTCCGAAACAGAGGTGCATAGCTCTTCCTACGTCAGATTATCACCTCTGCCACACCTTGTCCTCCATATTGGATTTACCACGCCCTTTTTACAGTGACGTCGTATACCTCCTGACGTATTTCACACTGTGACGTCATGAAAATCGGCCATTTTGAGAGGAATCTCTCCTTCCGGTGTGGCAGAGGTGATATCTGACGTAGGAAGAGCTATGCACCTCTGTTTCGGAGATTGTGTTTTTGTGTGCACATACTTCAAATCCTATTCAATGCTGATATGTTGTTATACTTTCCGTTACTTAATCATGTACCGATGTATTATTTATTTTGTTTTCAGCAGATTTAAATTACATTAAATTATTTGTCTTTAAAAACGCAAACTTTATCATATAGACAAATTCTTGGCAGCATTTATCAATAATTATTATAAGAAATTTTTTAGAAACAAGTATAAATTTGCGTTAACGGTGGTAAATTTTCTCGAGATCGGATCGGGAATACTTGTTTTAATTTTCTGTAGATACATCAGATACGTTTCATTCGATGCTTACGTATCCAGATACTTTTAATATGCAAATGCTCTATTAAAAGAATAACCAGTTTCGTCTGTTCACTTATAAAAATTACGTATGTAATTTTGGACTTATTTAATAGAAAACGCAGTATTCACTAGAACCTTAACAAACATTTGCTACATAATCAAAATGTGCACCAGTAGAGTTGTCGGGGTATATGCATTTGTTTGATTTTGCCTTTGAGCCCAACATGCTTGAAGGGTACTTTAACCACTGAAGACCACCCCCTGAATTGCAATAGATATTAATATCTGTTCCTAACAGTGCTGTGGTTGATAGAATTTCAGCTTCTGTTGTATGGGCGGCGGAAAGGGTAAAAAATACGTAAAAACGAAACAAACAAGTAATTTCGAAAACATGCTAAAATACAAAACAAACAGGTGTGGTTGTAAAGATTGATTGATTGATTAGTTAGAGTTTAACGTCCAATGAGCAATATTTCAGCTATATCAGGACGAGAACAAGTTAATCAATTCAAAACAAATTGTAAGTAAAAGAAGAAAGAAATAAAGGTGGAAGGGACAACCGGGGCAACGACTTTTGATTGCCACTGGAAAAGGGGAGAAATGGGTAGGGGCAGGAAATTTAGCCTTCTATACGACACCCAGTGCGTCTACTCTCTTTAGAGAAATATAGAAGGGGTCTTTATACTGCATGGAGCGTGGCGTTTCTCCACACAGTTTGGCTACAATGGTTCGCGGTCAGGCTTTCCGTATTATGACCTGACTACCCCGCAAAGACAGGGCATTCCCCTATCCACCACCTGGGGACGCGCCCGGCAGCTCTGTAGCCAAAGCCCCTGAAAACCTATTCAGGTGCCGGGTGGTTGTAAAGACTAACAACATCAAATAGAAAACTAACAGCCTATAATGTTAAATCACCAGACTAGAATGCAGAACTGACAGACTTCATGTTCATTTACTCCATATCCTTTCGTAAAATATTTAATACAGGAGTTTGTCTTTTATTGCAGTGTGGAGTTGGTAAAACAATTCCCCGTGGTAGAGATGTATGCTCTTTATTTTTCTTAGATATGGTGTACTTGTACATGAGATAATATCTCATGTGTACACTTTGTTCAATTAATATAATCTAAATTTATGTAAATTCTAAAACCGAAGGATTAACTCCCTCCATCGTAGTTTTGTCCTTAGCTATATTTGATATTGCTGATTATTCGGATTCGTTTGGTTTTATGCATTTTAAACATTTTTTTGAAATTAAGGATTTCCTTTGTTTGGGTTCTAGTGCTGCTGATGAGGAATTAGTTTCCGAAATGGCCATACAGCTCAATAAAATTATTGCAGTTAACATATGTGTTATGGTCTCATGTTCATTTACTCCATATCCTTTCGTAAAATATTCAAAAGGGTAAAAAATACAGCAAAACGCAACAAACAAGTAATTTCAGATACATGTTGAAATACAAAACAAACAGGTATGGTTGTAAAAACTAATTGAAAAATTAACAGCCAATAGTTAAATCAACAGACTAGAATGTAAAACCAACAGACGTCGCATGTTCAACGAACAGCTAATAATCGAATTAACGCTAGGTGGCGTTTACCGAGAAAAGCCTGGGGGTCGTAAAGGGGGCACTGTGTGTACGAGAAATAAAAATGCCATTTATATTACCTAAATGACACCGGGTTTACACCCCTATTAAGCTGAGTTCTCGGGGAACAGTTTAGGTCCGATTGGATAATGTTTAGCCTGGTTGAGAAAAATGTAAACAAATTTCTTATTTCAAGTAAGATTGGATAAAGTTTTATCCCGTTTCAGGGTAATGTTAAGGTACGGTTTAACATTTACCTGTACCTAACCGTAACCCAGCTTAATAGGGGTGGTTTATACCAGAAAAAAAATCAGATTGATGATAAAAAAAAAAAGAATCGATCTATTTAAATGGGGTCACTATCGATCTTAAGTAAACCAGCGAGTTTATGATCGGATGATGATACTTACCTTTATAATATTATTTCTGATATTGTACAGGCGCAGATCCAGGCAATTTGAAAGGAGTCCAATTAGAA
Organism: Modiolus philippinarum; assembly: GCA_002080025.1. Classification (NCBI taxonomy): domain Eukaryota; kingdom Metazoa; phylum Mollusca; class Bivalvia; order Mytilida; family Modiolidae; genus Modiolus; species Modiolus philippinarum. The sequence continues at coordinate 79,493 of MJUU01006013.1, read as the reverse complement.
AAAAAGGGAGTTCGGCTAAAGTTTTTTGGGGTTCCTTAGTAAAACATCAGGATATTCATTAAAAAATACATGATTGTCAAAAAAGGGCGGGTTCCACCCCCTTTTAGGTCTATCAACCGAAAGCTTCGGAACAAACCATTTAGCACGTGCAGATTTTAGATTGAGAATGAATTCTCCGATTTTTTTCATCTGTGGCAGAGTAGCAAAAATTTATAATTATTTCCCTTGATTTCAAGCTCAGATTTCAAATTCGTATGATAAATTATTTATTTTTAGGAACTGTGTTTTATTTACAGATTGTTATATATGAGGCTTGTTTAGGGTATATTGGGATACGGGATATTTGCCACTTTTGTTAATGGGAAATGGGATATTTGAGACAAAAAGTACTGGGATATGGGATATTTTGACTAGAAAAAACGGGATATTTCAATAATTATTGGGATATTTTCAAAGGGATATTTTCGTTCAGACTTACTGGGATACGGGATATTGGGAATCCCCCCCCCTGAACAAGCCTCATATATTTATGGTAAAAATTATAGCTTTTTGTATTTTTGATATATAAATTATTTAACTGAAGTTCTAATTTTCGATTTTTACCTTAAGGATGTAGTAAGGTGAAATTTTATAAATCTACGATTTTAAATTGATGTCCTAAATGGAAAGAGCATTGTCAAATGAATAAAATAAGCTAAAAATATTGATAGGTTATGGGCCTTGTTTTCAAGATATTTCACATTTTAAAAAATGGCGGGAAAGGCTCTCTTGGACTTTTACCTTAGTATAGCATGGACGCAATATCGATTTGTTTCACATGGAAGGAAAATCTACAATCTAATAAAATCTTGCTTACTGACTTAAAATGAGCTTCTGAAGACTTTGATGACTAGAAAATTGGGTGTAATGGAGCAAAATATTTTACATAGTAATAATGGATAAAATCAGAGAAATCCGAATGACTTTAACAAATTGCAAAAACCTCACCTTACTACATCCTTAAGCTAGGGAAATATATTTTTACTACTTATTTTTTTTCCAAACAATTTATCATTGCTTAAGGAAAACTTATTTTCCAAATGAAACCGATTTCATCTAAAAATTTGCACTATCTAAAATAAACGAAAAGTTTGTTAAACCTCAGTAATATCTCCCTCTTGCACAGCTCTGTCCTTAGTTGATTTCGGCTTTCCTATTTAGATCCTATTGATAGTTTGTTCTCTATCAGCTTTTACAGATTACGGTTCATGAATTTCCTAATATTTTGATTTTATCTGCACTGATGAGACAAAAGTTGTCGAAATGCGAATATGCAGAACCTAAATTCACAGTAACCTCGTTTTTTTTGTTATTCCAATCTATCAGTGGTCATACTGATCACCACTCAAATTTAGTGCAATACGCGACGTTATCTACTCCACTTCTCCTAAGATTTCTTCATTTTCTCTTAGGGAACAGACAAGTTTAACTAAACACATTCTAAATTTCTAAAATCTGTATTGCATGGACACGGGTTATGTATTCCGGTATATGCATGAAATCATTATGCTAAACTCCTCACAGGAAGGGATCTTGGTGGAAGCTGTATACTGAGGGTACATAACTTACTTTGTCAGTTGGTAATGGGTCTGGAGCTGGCATGTCAGTTAACTGCTAGTAGTCTCTTGTGATTTCATGTTTATGTCCGTATATTTAGTTCTTTCACTTTCATTTTTCACAATTGACTCAGTCCTGTTGCCAACTGAATTTTACTGTTGTTTTTATTTATCACATTGGCTGTAGGGGGAAGGTTTGGGCCCAATAAAACTAGTTTAACCCCGCCGCAGCAGGTTTGCGCCTGTCCTAATTCAGGATATCTATTAAGCCTTTATGTGTCTTGACCTTTTTCTAGTTCGTTTACTTTATGTCTATAGGAGTCTAGGATGATGTTTATTTCGCTGAACTTGATTACTCTTTATTCAGGGGCCGACTCCAACCTGCCATTGGGTGTGGGGTTTTCTCACCATTCATTGAAGATCTTATGGTAGCTTTGAGTTGTTATAACTCCCCTTTGGGTCGTTGTCTCTTTGACACATTCCCCGTTTCCATTCTTTTTTCTAAGTTATAGTCGGAAAAATTCCTCTTTGTTAAAATTTGTGTAATAAAGTATTTTAACTTGATGAATTGCTTATTTTGAATTTAAACAGAATATTTTGAGCAACGGCCTCACTTGGCGTCCGTTGTCCGTCACAATGAGTCTATAGTTTAGTGCTTTGGTTTATTAGTTTGGGACTTTGTTGTCTTTTTCCACATCGGAAACACTCAGCAGAATTGCCCCTGCTACACATCTTTCTTTTTCAAATTTTGAATCACGGTAATAAAAAAAATAAAAATTGGATTTCAGTTTGTCACGACGAAAGGCGACGAATTCCGATATGGCACTGCAACACTGTCAAAAAAAAAACAAAAACAAACAAAAAAACAAAAACAAACAAAAACAAAAAAAAAAACAAAAACAAAAAACAAAAACGAAAACAGTATTTTCAATGACACTATGTTCAATATACTATATGAAAAAGAAAGGAAATGGGGTAAATGTCAAGGAGACAACATCCCATATCCAGGTTAAAACGACAAAAACAAAACATCTAGGGGTCACCATATGGTCTTCAACACAGTGAGGAACCTCACACCATATAGTAAGCCCTAAATGGCCCCGAAAAGGTAAAAAAGTGAATAAATCAATGGAAACAATGGTGGTATCACACTGCGCTTAAAGATTTTTTTTTATTTAATTGGTCAAGAACCCATAAAAAGATAATATGCAATATATATACAGTATCATTGGACATAAATTACAATAAACAAATATAAACCACTTCTTGTCAACAGTGTGAAGGGCAGGACCAGAGTATAACACATTATGTTTGTGTCTTATCAATAACTTCTTTATCATATACTTACTCAAGATATGTGTCTTTTTGCCTGTGTCATAAAGAAAGAATGAAGCCAGTCATATTTTCAGGGGGTGAATTACATGGGGTAAAATATGGATTTTTCAAAATGGCGACTGATGGTTTTCCACTTCATGGAATTAACAAAGATTCACTAATTTCAGTATAATTTTACCGACTCAAGTTGCTATGACGAATCCACATCATTTGCACGATCTTAAAACATCAGAACATTGCAAAGAAATTTATTTACAACTTTCAGTACAAATGTGCTTTCATTGAATGGTGGGAGATACATTCCCATTAATTGTATTTGACGTTGGAAAATACCCTATCTGTTGAATGAAAAACGCCTAAGGGGGACGGCCATTCAGTGATCCAGAGGGGAGAGGGGGAGGGGCTGGCAAATCTGGAAAGGTTAGAATATTTATTTTCAACACCATTTCGGTCATAATATTTATTTCTAAGCCTTTGGGGGCCAGATTATTTATTTTCTTGTATAACAATATTGGTCTCTGTTCAGGAGTGGGGCTGAATATTTATTTTCAAGTGTAACCAGTCAAGATTATTTTCAAGTTATCTGGGGCCAAGATATTTACTTACAAAATCTGCAAGCCCCCCCCCCCCCTTCAGAAGAGGGAACTATCTGTTGAAATGTAAAACACACATGGAAGAAAAAAGTTGGTGGGCAAAAGCAAGTTTTCCCCGGCTATGCTCATAAGTTTATTTTGATAAATAGCGAGTGTCTTCATTGAATTTGTTTTCATACTAGATAGAAAATACCGAAGTAACTGTAAATTTAGATATGATGTCCCAAATGAAACCAACATGTTATCTTTGAAACAAATTCCGTTGAAAACGACATTGATTAAATGACACACTTTTTACAGATGAAAAATTTGTTTTTCATGATTTCATATTATACGAAATAAAGAAGAGTAAAACTGGTCAACTGTCGAAGTATATGATAAATAGTTTATGATATGGCATTTTTCATATCATATCCCATATCATCCCTCGACCCATATTAGCCCTCTGGCCTTCGGCCCTCGGGCTAATACGGGTGTCTCGGGATGATATGAGATATGATACGAAAAATGCCATATAATAATCTCTATTTATTACATACTTTGTAGAAATAAAAGGCGTTTTTGCATGATCAATATTACCGGAAGTAAACTGTCCATATTTTCACACCCAGGAAAATAACGTGCATCTCAGACAAAATAAACGACTTCCGGTCCATATTTGCCTGGGCAAATAAACGACTTCCGGTCCATATCGGCCTGGCATTTCTAATCGTTGGATTTATGTAATAAATGGTTTAATACATGTGCATTTCTATATTACCCTCATTATCATCCCTCGACTTCGTCTCGGGCCAATATGGGTGTCTCGGGATGATAACCAGGCCAATATGGAAATGCAAATGTATTAATCTGTATATAATTCAAAGATAACATCTATGACAATAAGTGAAATATTATACCAAAAAATTACTCATTTGGTCTCCATTTGCTTCTCATAGGATTCTATAACAAAGTTACCAAAATGTATCAGAGTTGGCAAAATTGCCGAAAAAATTTGATTCATTGACAATGCTAGATTTTTAAAATTTGTGCAAAAAAGATCTTTCTTATCAAATAGTAAAATTCGCTGTTTGTTATACAATGGACAACTAACAAAAAAAAAATGGGAATTAAATAGATCCATTCAAATTATTATCGATCGAACACAAGAACAATCTCAAATATATGTAGTCCAAATACCGAGGTGGTTATGTTCCAGACCATACGCGTATTTTGATCGTACGCGTATGTTCCGTTGGTTGATCAGTTTATGTACCTAGGTATTTTGTTAAATTTCAATTGTAAGTTTTTCCAGTCGCAAAAGAAAATTGCAGAGCATGGTCGTAAAGCCATGTACGGCATGAGAAGAAAGACAAGCGGTTTGTTGCTGAATATATTTACTTTATTGAACTTGTTTAATACATATATATTTGTACTATCGTAAATTATGGTAGTGAAATCTGGGGTCGAAATATACACGTATGGTCCAGCTGTAGCAGACCGTACACGTATACGGTCCGATCGTCCGCGTATGGTCCGACCATACGCGTACGGTCGGACAATATGAGTATACGCATACGCTCCGGACCGTACGCGTACGGTCCAAATACGCGTATGGTCTGGAACAGTTATAAAGAAGGTCGTTATGAAATGAATCGGTTTAGCGAATATTGCATAGCATAAGATCAATCGCGATCCTTTTTATCGACTCATTAGACCTGAAATGTATTGCAACAAAATGGTATGACATCCCGTAATATATCGTATAAATTGTTTTTGTCAAATTTAGTGTTTTTAAACCTGGCTTGTCTTTCGTTGATTTCATCATACCCGATTGATGTTTAACGACAAATGATTGCATGGTTCAACAAACAATATAAAAATAATAACTTTACATATACAGTCATATAATTTCGTATATTTTATTTTATATCATGAATATATATGTACTTTGTATCTTTGTAAGTATGTTTTCAATCCTTCATGATGGATTTTATTCAACAAACTTATTTCAAAATTTGAGAAAGAAAGATGTGTAGCACGGGCAATTCTGCTGAGCGTTTCAGATGTGAAAAAAAGACAACAAAGTCCCAAACTAATAAACCAGAGCACTAAACTTTAGACTCATTGTGACGGACAACGGACGCCAAGCGAGACCGTTGCTCAAAGTAATTCATCAAAATACTTATTACACCAATTTTAACAACAAGAATATATATGTCTAAACTTGTCTGTTCCCGATTTTAAGAGAAAATGGAGAAATTTTAGGAGATGTGGGGTAGGTAACGTCCGTATTGCACTAAGTTTGACTGACCACGGATAGATCTAAAATTAAGTTTTCCCTGAATTTGAAAAAAGGCAAATAGTAAAAATATATTTCCCTAGCTTAAGGTAAAAATAGAAATTTAGAACTTCAACTAAATAATTTATATATCAAAAATACAAAAAGCTATAATTTTTACCATAAATATATAACAATCTGTAAATATTGCCTCATGGATTAAACACAGTTCCGTAAAATAAATAATTTATAATACGAATTTGGAATCTGAGCTTGAAATCAAGGGAAATAATTATATTTTATCGGAGAATTCATTCTCAGTCTAAAATCTGCACGTGCTAAATGATTTGTTCCGAAAACTTAAGATTGACGGATCTAAAGGGGATGGAACCCGCCCTTTTTTGACAATCATGTATTTTTTAATGAATATCCTGATGTTCAGTTACTAAGGAATCCCCAAAAAACTTTAGCCGAACTTCCTTTTTTCTATTGGACCCCTTTCAAATTGCCTGGATCTGCGCCTGTACAATATCAGAAATAATATTATAAAGGTAAGTATCATCATCCGATCATAAACTCGCTGGTTTACCAGGTTGGGGAAAACCCCAATTGGGGTACTATACCCCAATTGAGGTATAATCCCAATTGGGGTGTATGGTTATACCCCAATTGGGGTATCTGGTCAGTTTTCTATCGATTATTTTTTCTCAATTCAATGGCGCGGAAGGAAACATTATACATGAGAAACTTCGTGATTGCTGTCATCAAATGACATATCACCATCTACTTGATGATGCTGCATTTCACCAACAGGGGAATTCTAAGGACGTAAAATCATATATTTGATTCTGTCAAAATCAAAGATCATCGCAATTATAACTGGGTATAATATCAAGGCAAAAGAAATGGGGAGTGTGTGAAAACGTAATCAAGTTGAACTGAAGTTTAGATTGTAAAAATAAGCAAAGATATTGAAGTTTCAAACACTATTGTTACAGACTACTTTCAGAGTATTTTTAAGACATGGACAAAGAGAGAAAACTCTGAAAGAAATCAAATGACATGTTTATTTAAATATTTCTCCCTTCTTAATTTCTTTGATAATCAAAAAATATTTTCCTACATCTATCACAGTTTGCTTTATTCGAATGTAGAAAGAGTTTTCTTTTAGATAAGCAGCATAGAACGATTGTTACCTCCCCCAAATCTCATGTTATCTCTTAATCAGAGTCACTGGTTTGTAAAATCATAAATCGATCTGCAGAAAATTTGCATTATCTTTTTGACAACAGAAGTATATCGTCCGAGAGCTCTTATCCTATAGATTTATAATTATTATGTATGATGATGCGCCATTCAACCCCTATGATATAATTAACAAATAACTGGTAATATACCCCAATTGGGATATAACCATATACCCCAATTGGGATATTATACCTCAATTGGGGTATAGTACCCCAATTGGGGTTTTCCCCAACCTGTTTACTTAAGATCGATAGTGACACCATTTAAATAGATCGATCCTTTTTTTAGGTCATCAATCTGATTTTTTTTCTTGTATAAACCACCCCTATTAAGCTGGGTAACGTTAAATTGCGCAGCGCAACAGTGTCTATCTACCTTAAGAACAGGTAAATGTTTAATGACAATAAACTTTGAATATTGAATATTGAATATTGAGTTAAACCGTACCTAAACAAGGCTGTCATTCGGTTACACCGATAAAAATGATCGTGAGGGATTTTAACGGCGGTTAAGTATTGAGAAGAGATCGTAAGGGATTTGGTGACACCATCGTGAGGGATGTTTATCGAGAGAAATATTACAAGGTCACATTTCATTTCAAAATAATTATTTATTAGGGCATTTATTCCCTTAAATATTTATGTCTGTAAAAATGGTTTAACTTAGTTAATAGAAGTGTATCGAAATAAAAGTTTAAAAGTCTACAGTTTTTGCACATTTACAAAAGGCATCATCGTCATCAACATTTTCAAGGACTACAAAATGTAAACAAAGGCATATTTTTGCAAAATTGTAAAGATTTGGTTGATATTTATTCGTATGTTCATACAGTAATGATAACTACAATATTGTGTGCATAATTGTATCCCAAAATATATTTCAAAAATACAAGCAAAAAAAGATTATTCCTTAAAAAGTGCAATTTCAGATCGTGAGGGATTACGTTACACCTTTTTATGATCGTGAAGGATGATCGTGAGGGAATATAAGCTGCTTGCCAAGATTATAAAAAGTTTGTGGCTGTGAATGTATAAATATATGATTAATTTTGAAACTCTGTCTGCAAATAATAATGGCATTCGAACAAACATCTTATATTGGATTAAACAGCGTAACAGGCACCAGAAACTAGAACGGATATTTCAAATAATGGAAAATGTTTTAGAACTAAATGTAACAAAAAAAAGGCAAGCAAAAAGAACTAAATTAAAAAAGAAGTAAAACCAAAGACACGAACCAACGAAATCTTAAAACGGCAAGCATAAGATGGTGCTCTGGGATAGTAAGAACCCTTTGACAAATTTATATGTCACCATAGTACCTTACATATGAAAAAGAAAGGAAATGGGGTAAATGTCAAGGAGACAATATCCCATATCCAGGTTAAAACGACCCAAAACAAAGCATCTGGGGGTCACCGTATATACGATATCTGCACATTGATTATTGTCGAATGCAATACAACGTTTGACTTCATCTATTCATATGGAACGCCACAGCTGTCTTATGATGTGGATACTTGTTTACATGTGGTTAAGTCTTTACGTTATGTGGTTTTGTCTTTATGTGCAGTGATCTTTTAATTATGTGATGTCGTTTCATCTTTACGTTGTGTCGATAATCTTTACTTTCACTTTTCATTTTGTTTTCTTTACTTGCAGTGAGTTATTCTTTACTTGTGGCCATTTCTTCTTTACGTGTGGTCATTTCTTCATTACGTGCAGTGATTTCATCTTGACGTTATGAGGTCGGGACCCGGAACATTTAAATTGAAAATAATTGACCAGCACCGTATTCTTACGTTAACCACGGTTAAACACGATAGGATGGTGGTTTTATTGTATATTATGAATTATAAATGTGGTTTGATTATGGAATCATCTTAGAACTTGATTGTATCCACGATTCACAGGCAGAACTGGTCCCACTACAGAGGATTTGGTGGCCGGGTCCGATTGAGACGTATTAGATACAGTACAAGGGTGACAATAGATACTGTACTAGGAAACAAAACAAGGTCCGAGGACTTGACCTTGTTACGAGTGTCGAAAAAACTATTCGTGCATACCTGAAGCCTAGGGATCCATGTCCTTTTGCTGTCGGCGCACTAACTTTGGTCAGGATCCCAGGCTAGTTACAGTTCATAACGATCAGTTTTGTTGGCCTTTTTTACAACATTTATCATTGATATAAATCTATTTAAACTAATGTCAAATGTGAACAATTTAATTACCATATCGTCGCTGGGCTTCCAATATGTCATATATGCAATTTTGCAACTTTTCAGTACAAGCAAAAAAAGGTTTATTTTTTTTATTTTCCATACTTTCTACGTGAAAAACCAAATCAATTATATACATTCACGATACCGATGCCAGCACAATATCACTTGAACCTCTACGTCTGATCATGAAGCCAGAAACTGACATACGACATTTTAACCCTTAAAATTAGTGCCAAACTGTCCACATACAACATTTTGTAGTTTCTGAATGAATCATTTATAAATCATTGAATGATATTAATATTTATATTATGCCTATTTGCAGAATTTCATGACTTTTTATGGTCTTCCAAACGTTTAGATTTAATCTGCACTGAAGAGACATAAGTTGTCGAAATGCGCATATGCAGAAAATAAATTCACGGCAACTTCGGTATTTAGTTATTTGTTATCACTGGGTCGATGCCTCTGCTGGTGGACTGTTAGTCCCCGAGGGTATTCACCAGCCCAGTAGTCAGTACTTCGGTGCTGACCCGAAAGCCGATTTTATTTCTAATCTTGCAATATCTAAATTTTTGTAAATTATGTTGAAAACTAAGGAGTATCTTCCTCACGCAAAGCTCTGTCCTTCGCTAATTTTGGCTTTTCATTTAGATCATATTGGGTAATTGTTCTCTATCAGTTCTTTTAACATATTTGATTTTATGGTCTTCCAAACGCTTAGATTTTATCTGCACTGAAGAGACATAAGTTGTCGAAATGCGCATATGCAGAAAATAAATTTACAGCAACTTCGGTATTTAGTTATTTAAAACATTCATTGTTGGTGAAAGACAATTAGAAAACGAGTAAGTTTACAAGGTAGACCAAGACGACCGGTTGATGATCTACAGACGAAGTAATGTCAGTTCATCACAAAATCCACCCCCAACCCCACCTACCCCAAAATTCGACATCTACACTGAAATCGCTGTAATTATATCATTAGGATATACCGTAGTAAATGACACCAGAAGGATGGAGCTAGTGTTGAACTAAATATCCAAGTTACTGTGAATTGAGTTTCTGCAGACGGTCTTTTCGACATCAGGGGCTTGGTTTCATATATAGATGTTATATAGCATTTATTGGAAAATATAGCTCTATATAAGATGAGGTTTAGTATATAAGAGATATTTTTAATAAGATACATAATGGGTATTATGTACATAGCATTCCAGCTTAAAGTCAAGCCCCTGTGATTTCGACAACTTATGTCTCTTCGGTGCAGATAATATATGTGAGACAGATATGCTGACCGCGCGTTTGACCGTCAAGGATTTCACGTCGCATTTACCGTTTATGAAATAAATAGGGCTCAAATGGGGCGAATCTAAAAAATTTAAGTTTTGTTTTTGTTTTTTAGTCCGATTTTAATGCATTTTTTTTGCAATGGATTCCTGATGAAAAATTAACATAGCGCTGCACCATCAGAGTTTTGATAACTTGTGTCCTGTCCCAGCTATGAGGGGCCAACTGGGGCCAAAGTTAGAAACATGCAGATTACCCAAAATTTTTATTTTTCATCTTATTTCAATGGGATCTTTTTCTTTGGATTCTTCTCATTATAAGATATCAGTAGCATGCCAGCGAATTCGGCGTAGCTTTCACCGTTTCCGAGCCAAAATTACAATTTTTAGAAATATGTGAAATCTGTATTTTTCATCAGATTTGATATTTTGTTTTTTGATTGCTCTCATTGTAAGTTTTCAGTAGTATGCCAACGGATGTCGCCTAGCTCTTACCGTTTCCGAACTTATGGGTCAAAGGGGCCAAAATTGCTATTTTAGAAATATGTGAAATCTCTATTTTTCATCAGATTTCGATGAAATTTTTTCTTTGGATTTCTCTCATTGTAAGCTTTCAGTCATATGTCAACAAATTTTGTGTTGCTATAAAAGATCAAAGGGGCCAAAACTGCAATTTTTAGAAATATGTGAAATAATTATATTTCATCAGATTTTGATGGGATTTTTTCTCTTGATTTCTCTCATTGTGAGCTTGTTTTCATTGTATTCAATATAGATTTTGCGTAGCTCTTAGTTTCTAAGCTATAAGGGGTCAAAGGTTCCAAATTGCAATATTTCAAAAAATGTGAAATCTTTATTTTTCGTTGGATTTCAATCCATTTATTTTTTTCTTTTCAAAGCCTTTAGTTGGTAGTCAGCAGAGTTTGCTTAGCACTTACACTTTCCGATCGATAAGGGATTAAAAGGGGTAATTTTTATTTTCACTGGTTTATGTCCAGTTAATTAATGAGTCAGTGTCCTTATTGTGTCATGCAAATTACTGTGTCCACATTCATTTTAATCACCCTCCCCCCGCTTAGCGAAAGCGGGGGGATTATGTAATGCAGTCCGTCCGTTTGTACGTACGTACTTTAGTGCGTTTGTAATGCTCCCCGATAGCTCTAGAACTATAAGAGATACAAATTTGAAACTTGGCACCATACTAGAGTATGATCAGAAGTAGCGCACTGTGGATTCGGAATTTATATCAAACGTCCTAGGGGCAAATTATGGACAAAAACGAATTTTCGCGATATCCAATAATTAAAGAAATCTCTAAGACCGTTTGGGCTAGAAAGATGAAACTCAGGAATCGACTCACATGTTATGTAGCAACTTCACAGAGGGTGTCGTTATTTTGGTATGACCCTCAGGGCATACCTCTTGGCGGTCCAAAAAACTAAAAAATCGATTCAGCTGGAACTCTTCTTACACCTTAAATCGTAGAAACCTTGTAATAAGGGTATAAGTAACACTATAAAAGTTGTCTATGCCGAAGATTTCGGAACTTTGAAATTTGCCCTCATGTCGAAAAATGAGCGAAATTGTATTTCGAGATATCCAGTAATAAACGAAATCTTCTGCAGTATTCATGTTTGGAAGCTGAAACTTTGTATGCAAGTTCCACTGATGATAGCGGACTTTTGGTATGACCCCTGGGGGCATGCCCTTAAGGGGCCAAAAATGTAAAACAATCAGTCCTCATCAGAACGACTGGAACTCTATGTATAATTTTGATTTTGAGGTTTATATTTTCATTAGGAATTATTGGAATTACAGTAAAAATGATGATTTTCAACAAAAAACTTTGATTCTAATGTTGGTAAATTTTCTGAAATTCTCAGAAACCTGTAGTTTTTGAAATTCTACCTAACAACCATATATTATTGATGTTTTACAGTAACAATGATTGTTTCAACATTTAGTTTCAAAGACACTTGTCTTTTTCTTTTTTACAAGTGGGGTGGGTCCAAAAAGGGGTAGTGGGGGATCGCAATCTTTGATTGGCTGTTTTTCATTTACAGTTGTTCAAACTTCAGTGGTCGACATGCTGCGGTCGTATCATGCTGCACTCGGCGTAGCCCTTTATTAATATTTGAACATTTACCTTTACCAAACCACACTGGTCAACGCGTAATCGGCGTAATTTCTTGAAATTTGATTATCAAGTGCCTAGAAAGTAGATGTCCATAT
>MJUU01006013.1:45777-64268 GCA_002080025.1 Modiolus philippinarum | reverse complement strand
TCGTGGTTAACGTAATAATACGGTGCTGGTCAATTATTTTCAACTTAAATGTTCCGGTCCCGACCTCATAATGTGAAGATGAAATCACTGCACGTAATGAAAAATGACCACACGTAAAGAAGAAATGACCACAGGTAAAGCATAACTTACTACAAGTACAGAAAACAAAAGTATAGCGAAAGTAAAGAATAATCGACACAACGTAAAGATGAATTAAAAATTCACTGCACATAAAGACAAAACCACATAACGTAAAGACTAAACCACACAACGTGAATATAAAACGACATAAAGTAAATATAAAACCACAAAAGGTAAATATAAAATGACATAAAGTAAAGACAAACTGACAGAACGTAAATACGGAATAGCATAAAGTAAATATGTTATCATAAAAAGTAAAGATGAAATGACAGAAAGTAATTACTAAACCACAGCAAGTAATAAGAAAGTGACAACATGTAAACAAATATCTACATCATAAGACAGCTATGGCGTTCCATATATTCACGTAGATGCATCTGTCAATCGCCAAAATACCTCGGTCCTATATATATATCCTCTGACACTGCTCTGCGGATGAGGAATTAATTCGAAATGACCATCCAGGGCCATTAATAGGTATGTATGATCACAATGTCGATGCATTTATCATGATGGATGGTTAAAGGTTCTTTTCCCCGAGAATTTCGGGCTCCCAGTAGACAATACTTAAGCAATAACAGTACATTATTTGAATACCCGAGGGCGTCAATCGTAGATTTGACGGTCAAAATGCAGTTTATAGGCGACGCGTAGCGGAGCCTGTAAACGGATATTTTGACCGTCAAATCAAGATTGACGCCCTCGGGTATTCAAATAATGTACTGTTATTGCGATTCTAATGCAACAAATCAATTTCATGTTCTATTTTTAACTCGTGAATTTGTAACAATATTAGGAACCAGACTAAACAGGGAACCTAATTTGTCCCAGGTATGTAGATGGTGGAATTGACGGTCAGTTTTGACCAATCAAAACCTTCGTTATATAAATATTGCATTAGAATTTGCGTTGTCTCGACTATAAGATTAGAAATTTACCATAATTAGAATTATTGGAAAATGTCAGAGCTCCCTTTGAATTGCTCGTTCTTTAGACGGTTCTTTGGCTTTTTATTTGTGTGCCTAAACCAATGCCTCACCAAGGTGACCTGTTGATACTACCCATAACTAAGGAATTTCAAAGTCCAGAAATGGCCCGACGACTAGTGGATACTTTGAACATTCGAAAGACACCGAATATTTGTCGTAAGCTGGGTTTTTGCATTGGTACTCTGGGTTTTTAATATCACATAAATTCAAATGAAGCTAATTGTTTAAACAGAAAAAGAGGAAAATTGATGTTTGATTTGTAATTAAAAAGATCAGCTATTTACTTTTTTAAAAATCGTCAAAGCAACAAGAAGTTATCTTCTTTGAAGTAAGTGGGCAACCAAAGAGATTAGTCCAAAAAGCATAGCAAAATCAGCACTACAACGACAACAATTTTTGAAACAAAATGAGAAAAATGAAGACACAAATATATGTACAACACTTGTACCCAAACAAAAACTAAGGTTGAGACCTGGCCTCGGGGTCATGAAATTTAGACTGCTCTTCTTCCTTTCCAAGACAACAGCTTCAAATCTAAGATTATGTATGATCCTCAAATCTCCTGTTTCTTATAAAACACGCGCCGTGTTGAACATGTCACGTCCAGTAGAAGTCAAATTCGGTAAACGTACAAGTAACAAATCAAACTGTCAAAGGGGAAGGTCTGTGCACATCTGTAATACGGATATCCCATAGAGATCAACAAGATCATGGTGTCGATCATAAAATTTAAATTGGAATTTTTGTCTTTATATTTCAATTGTTTTTTACCGGAAAATTATAAAAGAGAGGGACAGAAGAGTGTGGATTAAATACACCTTAGAAATATTTCCAGTCTAAGCAAAGCACAGAACAAAACTGAATAAACAGTAAAATTACAATAAATTGTAATTCTGTACATGGCCATTTTTTAAAATTCTTCTTCCTATTGATGTGCAAGATTTCTCTCTAACATTTTTGCACAATGTCTCCTCATATGCAGAAACGAAGTTTATCAAGAAATACCTGTTCGACTACAAATGGGGATGAAACAGGGTTATTTTTGTGCACACGTATTTATTATTTTCATGGCCATTTCTAGAAACTAGAGTCTTCTTCCTATTTTAATATCAAATGCTATTTTATTTTACATTAAACTGCTTCAAAGACTCATGCTCGCATTTCTTTCAGTGTTAAAGCCTAATGAAAAAAATAAGATATTTAGATTTAAATGTTGATTTTATGTGTTATTTTCTATCCAAGGAAGATTGGTGTGCCTTAAAAAATAAAATTGAGACCTAAAATAAGAAATGAACGGATATGGACTAAATGCATATGAGACAACCTTTACAAATACATGTTAATATAAAGCAACTGAACAAAGCTTTTATTTTTGTTCTTCATCTTAAAATAACCATGAGGCCTTTAACATTGAGCATTGCTAATACCTCATAGTAAGTTCAAGACGGCCCCTACCATCGCTTGAGTGGAATTCATTGCTAATTGTCGAGCAACGCTACAGCCATGCTTATCATTCATGAATAAACATAAAATTAACCGACAAAGCGTACAATCGCTGTCATCCGCTGCCCGACAAAAGAATAATAGAAGACAATCACAACACTTAAACAAACACAGGACACTCATAGCGGTCCATATAATTACCTAAAAACACCCAAAACTACCCAAAACTACCCAAAAACTGCCACAAAGTACCCGAAAACTGTAATAATACACAACATATGGCAAAATCTTACCGTTTTGCTCATTTGCATATATCACCATTTTTAGACAAAATGGCGTCAAAATATCAAATACATTGTGAAAAGAAATGAAACATTTTCATGAGGGGCCCCGACATTTTATAAAATTGTCAGTTTTACATGAATTAAATGTACAGTTTACGTTTCCCTCCTTCACCACACATTCAAATGAATAAAATATCTTAAAAATTCAAGGTTCCCAGAAGGAAATAATATTTGAAGCGAATTGCGTAGTATTGTCTTTGTCAAGATATTGCAAGATGTCGATTTTCTGTGATTTGAAATTGAAATTGTCAAGTAATCTCAAGATGTAAACAACTTGTCATGAAAGAATATGCAAGTGTTTAACAATAATAATTCAGTGATATACCTACTTACATCAACAGAAATGAAATAAAGGTTCCCACGAATGTTTTTGATGAGGACCTTATGAAACTGTCCCAATTTTGTCAACATTTACACAGATTTCACATTTATTTCATGAAATTCGCGCCGGAAACTTTATTTGTTCAGGTAAAATTAGAGTCGAATACGGTGAAAAAGATAATATTATCCGTATAACGCTGGTATATTGAAAAAGTGGATTCAGGCACTTCTCTATGGTCACGTGGTATAACTGCCTATGAATATTCATAAATTTGCATAAAAAAGTAACCCTCATTTTGACATATAATAAAATAACACAAGATAGTAAAATTTTAAATTATTTTAATTTATATTTCAGTTTTATTCAAAGAAATCGAAGTAATAACTGTATTTTGGACTGTCTTGTATACAACGCAGTGATGTTTAACCCTAATACTTTTGTACGTTTTATTTGATAAAAACGGTGTAAATTATCTTCCTTTTCTGTGGAAATGATATTCTACATTTAAGTTCAAGTTATGATGAAGGATTTCTATACAAATCCTAGGTAAGATAAATCCTCAACACAAATCCAAAATAACTGAAGATAAAGACTCCAGACTGCGGCAACAGGATATATTACTAGTTCTGTGAAGAGTAAATATTAAAACTTGAAAATGTGAGTTTTATTTGCTATCTGAAAATATGATATAAAGATATCGGATATTACTTACCTGGAACTTGTAACGTGTCCATTTCAATTCATAGGGCATGTTTAATTTCCATCAAAAATAGTCGTTAAAACCGGTTTATAAAAATCAATTCTTGACAAAAAACAATAAAAATGTATTAAAGTTTATATCTTTTGTTTCAAAAGGGAATATTTTAAATATTTTTTTTTGTGTTTTGGGGTAGTTTATGGGTGTTTTGGTGTAGTTTTGGGTGTTTTGGGGTGTTTTGGGGTAAATCTATGGACCCCATAAACACGGCACAGTAAAGAAAAATAAAGACACGCACATATTCAAAAATGAATAGGAGAGAGAAAAAAACATTTCTCTTCTTACAATCATGGTTAAGCTTAATCCTTCACGATCATAAATTCCGTCACCTCATCCCTCACGATCATTTTTGGATGAAAATGCGCAAAATCATATTTTGTGTATTTATCGTTTACCCAGTACAAAAAGCAAACCCATCATTAGTAAGCATTATATTAAGAGTATACGTTGTAGCAGAAATTTGAACACCGGGCAAAGGAATTTTTCCAAAAAGAGCAAAAAATGTGCTACGAATATTCAAAAAGTCAGTAGGGTTCACCGTCGCCTTTTTGTAATTCTGAGCAGCATGTTGTACTTTTTAAATATTTTTTTGTCCTAAGTGAAAGTCTGATAATAATCATTTTGACAGACACATTTCTTTTTTCCAGTAAGTTCTCTATTTTTTCAAAAAATCAAGTTTTTTCAAAATAATTGTCAATTTAATCCCTCACGATGGTGTCATCGAATCCCTCACGATCCGGTCTCAAGACTTAACCGCCGTAACAAATCCCTCGCGATCATTTTTATCGGCGTAACCGAATTTCAGCCTTGCTAAAGATTACCCTGAACCGGGACAAAACTTTATCGAAATAAGAAATTTGTTTACATTTTTCTCAACCAGGCTAAACATTATCCAACCGTAATAAACCAATTATACGAGAACTCTTCTAACCTAGACTGTTCGGCGAGAACTCAGCTTAATAGGGGTGTGAACCCGGTGTTATTTAGCTAATATAAATGGCATTTTTATTTCTCGTACACACAGTGCCCCCTTTACGACCCCCAGGCTTTTCTCGGTAAACGCCACCTAGCGTTAATTCGATTATTAGCTGTTCGTTGAACATGCGACGTCTGTTGGTTTTACATTCTAGTCTGTTGATTTAACTATTGGCTGTTAATTTTTCAATTAGTTTTTACAACCATACCTGTTTGTTTTGTATTTCAACATGTATCTGAAATTACTTGTTTGTTGCGTTTTGCTGTATTTTTTACCCTTTTCAAGTCTGTCAGTTCTGCATTCTAGTCTGGTGATTTAACATTATAGGCTGTTAGTTTTCTATTTGATGTTGTTAGTCTTTACAAACACACCTGTTTGTTTTGTATTTTAGCATGTTTTCGAAATTACTTGTTTGTTTCGTTTTTACGTATTTTTTACCCTTTCCGCCGCCCATACTGTTGCCCATGTTCCATTGGCATTCATGTTACTGTTTTGCAAGTAGTTATGGCCAAATTGATTTTCGATTTCTGTACACTTGGACTCCATCCATGAAAAAATGATCTTTCGAATTATGTCATGTTGCTCCTGATCTCCGAGCAGAGCAAAACTTATCGCCCGAAAATTACAGTTTGGTCTAATTGTTTGGTCTGGTGCAGCTAATGGTTTTGATATCTTTGGGTGGCAATTTTTAATTACTAAATGCCCGTTTATGCATTTTAGCATTTGTTGTTGCCAACAGAAATCTACTGGAACAAACAAACGGGTGCCTTTTGTCATTTTCGAGAAGGAAACTCCATGCTTGTTTGCAGTTTTAGTGGTGTTTCTTGTGATAAATCTTTTCAAATTAGTAGCATTTTGTTTTGCCTTGACCTGCTTACCTGTCAGTGTCTTTAAAGTTGCAACCCTCTTTGTTGTTAGATTCGTTATAACATACGGTCCTTGTCAAGTTTTTTTCCATTTTTGAACCCTTTCTGAAGAACTTTCTCGAATTGAAGAGAAGAACTTTATCACCGACTTTATGTTTATGCACAATTTGTTTTGCTTGTCTCTTTTTACTGTAGTTCAGTTTTTGTTTTGTTTGTGAAACCTAAACATTTTTCTTGACTTCTATCTTCAAGGATTCCCTCAAGTTTTGTATTTTATCATACTCTTTAAGTATTATTCCTTCCTTTTCATTTTCATCAGATACATCTACAACCCCTTCATTTGTGCTTTGTTTGGGAGATGAATCCCTACAGAACATTAATTCAAATGGAAATTTTTTTGTAGTTTTATGCGAGCTTGTTCTATAAGAATACAAGAGTTGTGGCAATTTTCCGTCCCAATCGTCTTGGGCATCGTTGCATACTTTGAGCAACATCTTTTGGATTGTTTGATTAAATCGTTCAACTAGCCCATTCGTTTGCGGGTGATACGCTGTTGATATTCTGTGTTCACCATTTGTTTTTAAGAGCAAGGTTGTTATGACATCATTGACGAACTCCCGACCTTGATCACTTGAATAAACTGCTGGAAACCCCATAATTAAAAACACTTTTAATAAAGCATCGGCTACACTTGTTGCCTTTTTGTCAACCAAAGGTATGGCCTCTGGCCATTTAGTAAAATAGTCTACGACAGATGATATATAATTATATCCAATAGATGATTTAGGCATTTTAATTAGGTCTATGCCTATGTGATGCCATGGAGCAACTACGGGTATTAGATGGAGTTCATCGTCTCCTTTAATAAATTTTGCACTTGAAGTTTGACACTTTGAGCATGATTTAATATGTTTACATATATCTGTATACACATTGAGCCAGTAATAATTTTCAGATATAGAAGTATATGTTTTTTCAATTCCTAAATGACCCCTGTTTTCATGATATAATGACAAAATATTGAATCTTTCAAATTCTTGTATCACAACTTGTCTTAGTTCATTTTTATGGTTTATCCAATATAGGTGATCATTCTTTACGATATATTTCTTTGACCTTGACCTGATTTTTCTTTTTTCGTCTTTTGTAGAATTTTTCGGATATGCCTTATATTTTAAATATTCATATAAAAGACGTTCATTCTCCATTTTTGTGTAATTAAATAGTCAATTCGGTGTCTGTGTCTGCCTCATTCAAAAAGGGTTCAAATATATTTCCAAGGTCAAACATACCATGTGCTTCGTAGAATTCGGAGACCAAATTAAATATTTCATTTGGGATATATATTTCCCGAGGTTTGTAATGTTTTAAAAATTGTTCAAGTTTGGTAACTACTGTTACTAAAACATCTAATAAATAGTCATCGTTGTTATCTGCATGATGCAATGACGTTAACGTAATATTTTGAAGTTCATGACATATTTCAAACCTTCTACTTAATTCTAAGGCATTGCACAAATAGTCTCTTGCTTTATGAATCTGATTTCGATAAGAAACAGTAGCCTGACAGTCAATGGTTTTCAGAAAATGTATAATAATGTCGAGCTTGTTAAAAGATTTCCCAATTTCTCTTTTGTTTACAACGTTGAAAACTGACGTCATTTTTCTATAGCAATAATTCTAAATAAAAATCGAAGGGTCCAACTCTGATTTTTTTCCGGAATTTTATGAAACATACTTCAAATTATGTTTTTGATTTTTATTAAAAGGACATTTACTACATGTCTGCCTGTCTAGCTGTCTGTATGACACCCGGTCTTCTTAGTTCCGACTAATAAAGAAAGGGTAGCTATCTAATCATTTTATTTATCTTATTTACTACCTGTCAGTCAGTACGTCTATTTGTCTGTTAATATTATTTAATTTTATTAGTGAAATAATTATATTCTGTTTTAACGACAGATTAAATTTTCTTTTTGTTTGTTCATATTGTATTCTATTCTTTTTTAATTTGTACTTTTTGGTAATTTTGATAATTTATATTTTTTATATTTTTTATTTTTTTCTGATTATCTAATTATGATTTATTCTAATAGATATTTTTTACTTACTGATCTTAAATTTATTTATTATTATTTTCTCTTTTTTATGTTTAAATTCCCTTTTATTGCAGTTCATTTGTATAGCGATTTAATATATATATTATCTTGATAATTTCTCTTTTTTCCTTTCTTCATTTCGTTCTTTTGTTATTTATTCTTTTTATTTTGCTTCTCTTTTTTGTGTGTGTGTGTGTGTGTGTGTTTTTTTTATTTTGATTTTAATTTTGTATTATTATTATTATTTTTATGGGTTTAGTGATGAGATTTGCTTTACTTTTAACTTGAATTTTTTTTTTTTATTATTATTATTTCTGACCTTAATTTTTTTTCTAATTTATAGATTTTCTGTTGGTTATTTGTTTACTGGTTTTATGCTTTGTTAATTCGTATTTTTCCCTTTGTTAATTGTTTTGTTTATTATGATTTAATCTAAAATATATTTTAAATTCTTGTTCTTGATTTGTTTTTACTACAAATTTATTTTTATGTTTAAATTCCCATTTATTGGTGTTCATTTGTATAACGATTTTATATATTATCTTGGTGATTTGTCTTGTTTTTTCTTCTTCATTTCGTTCTTTTGTTATTTATACTTTTTGTTTTGCTGCTATATATTTTTTTTCATTTTAATTCTAATTTGTTTTATTATTTTTACTCAAAAATGTTCAATTATACTTTATTCATATTTTAAAGTATTTGATTAAGCATGTCTTCTCGTTACTTTTAAATATTGTTATTATTATTTTTTTTCGTCATTAAGTTTTTTGTATTCATGTTTTTTCAAGTATTTTATTTTTATCTAATTCCTTGTTTCTGTTTTTTTTTAATGTTGAGTATTAACACTTTAATTTGATTTTTTTGTAAATTTGATAATTTTTATTTCTAATTTATTTTTCTTGTTACCTTTTCTAATTTTGTCTTATTATGGTCTAATCTAAAAATAATTTTGTTTCTATATTTAAATTCCCTTTGTTGGTGTTCATTTGTATAACGATTTTTATATTATCTTGCTAATTTGTCTTGATTTTTTTTCTGTTTTATTTCGTTTTTTTTTACTTATTCTTTTTTTTTTTATTTTTTACTGTTCTTATTTTGTCGTTTTTTATTTCAATTCCAATTTTGATTTATTATTATTATTTCTATGCTTTTTGCGGTGATTTGATTATGGTTTTTTTTTCTTTTAATTTCTTTTACTTTTATCTTGGTTTGGGGGGGGGTCGTTGTTTTATTATTATTTTTTAAATGTTCTTTAAATAGATTGTTTTTGCTGATTATTTCTTTACTGATTTATCTTTTACTAACTCGTATTCTTTATTATTTTTCCTTTCATTTTTTCTTAAATTCGTTTTTAGCTCACCTGGCCCTTTGGGCCAGGTGAGCTATTGCCATCACTATGCGTCCGTCGTCCATCGTCTGTCGTCCGTCAGTCGTTGTCGTACATAAACTTTTCACAATTTGTCTATCTCCGCTGAAACCACTGGAGCAATTTTAACCAAACTTTGCAGGAATGATGTTTGGAAGGACCTTTACTAAGATTGTTCAATTTTTTTCGATCCGTCAAAAAACATGGCCGCCAGGGCCTAACTTAGTTTAACATTGGACCCTAGGGGAAAAGTCACAATTTGTCAATCTCCTCTGAAACTACAGGACTAATTTTAACCAAACTTTGCAGAAATGATGTTTGGATGGACCTTAACCAAGATTACCGAAATTTTTCTGATCCGTCAAAAAACATGGCCGCTAGGGCCGAACTTACTTTAACATTGGACCCTATGGGAAAACACATTTTGTGTATCTCCTCTGAAACCACTGCCCCAATTTTTACCAAACTTTGCATGAATGATGTATGGAAGGACCTTTACTTAGATTGCCCTAATTTTTCCGATCCGTCAAAAAACATGACCGTTAGGGCCGAACTTAGTTTAACATTGGACCCTATGGGAAAAGTCACATTTTGTCTATCTCCTCTGAGACCACAGGACCAATTTTAACCAAACTTTGCAGGAATGATGTTTGGATGGACCTAAACCAAGAATACCGAAATTTTTCCGATCCGTCAAAAAACATGGCCGCCAGGGCCGAACTTAGTTTAACATTGGACCTGATGGGAAAACACATTTTGTCTATCTCCTCTGAAACCACTGGACCAATTTTAACCATACTTTGCATGAATGATGTATGGAAGGACCTTTACTTATATTGCCCCATTTTTTCCGATCTGTCGAAAAACATGGCTGCTAGTGCCGAACTTAATTTAACATTGGACCCTATTGGAAAACACATTTTGTCTATCTCCTCTTAAACCATTTGACCAATTTTAACCAAACTTTGCAGGAATGAATAATGGATAGACATTAACTAAGATCACTGAAAAATTGTTGATCCGTCAAAAAACATGGCCGCCAGGGACGAACTTAGTTTAACATTTGACCCTATGGGAAAACCCATTTTGTTTATCTACTCTGAAACCACCGGACTAATTTTAACGAAACTTTACAGGAATGATGTATGGAAGGACCTTTACTATGATTGTCCATTTTTTTCTGATTCATCAAAAAAAATTGCTGCCAAGGCTGAACATAATTTACCATTGGACAATTGTAGCATTTTAACCAGGTCAGCGATTCAGGTTCAGCCCCTGAGCCTCTGGTTTTAATTTCTTTTCTGTATGTTCTGCTTTTGTACCGTTTATTTTAATGTTGTTTTCCCTGAATTGTCACACACTTTATAGGTATTCTTTTTTACATTTGTTTTACTCTAATTTCTATTTTTTTTTTCATTCTTTTAATTTGTTTGTCCTCAAATTTTTGCACAAACGACAAGTTAAAATTAAGCAAACCTTGTTAATTGTTGTCAGCGAGTATAGTCAAGAGGTCAGAATCACAGTTAAAATATTTCTCAATTGACAGGTAATAAGTATTCATCAACAAAAGGAAAAGGAACGCCACAAAAAGTTAAGTTTCAAGGCCATAACAAACAGTAAAACCTTTATCACGGTGCCTTAATAAATCAAGAATGATAAAATGTACTATTGAATACGTGTTTTTGTCCATTTTAATGGCTGGTTTACTAAGTATACCACAGAACGTGAATTTCAAATTTTATTCAGTTTGTATATATTATAACAAAAAATATTTAACTTTCTTAATATATGATCAACATAATAAATCAAATGCATTGCACAATATAACATGTTACAATAATGTTTGTTATAACTTTTGCTATTTGTTTCATTTTTTCATAAAAAATAATATATCTTACCTGTTTCACACTCTCGGTGCTGCAAAAAAAAATCACAATTTTCACACTGCAAGGCATGTTGGCGTAGGGTTATAGTCTTTCTGCACACTATATAGACACTATACAACGTGTCGAACCATGATAATATGAAGAATGAAAAAATATACTTGCATACATGTATATAGGTTTTCTTTTAGCTTGGTTTTGACAAACCATGAACCCATCAGTTTTCTTCCACAGGAAATCTGTGTTTCAACAAGTATTTCTCATTTTCTTTGAAGACATTTATGCCGCCTTTGAAACCATTTTTCAAACATGTATATATATTCATACGTTTCATAGAGATACAACCTTTTGATTTTATTTCAAATCGTTCCAAAAACAGCAAGAAATAATTAGTCCTAATTATACTAATCAAGTGCCAATCAGCTAAGGCAAGGAAACCGTCACTGCTTAATTACCCGGCTAAATAAAGTCCAACGTAGCATTTGTCGGCAATTGTTAATCATTACTTAAAATCAATATATTTAGAAAATGCCAAAATAAAATAAAAAAATTAGACAAAATTGTATTTAGCCATGAAATTTGGAAAAGGTACGAGTTGGTAGGGTACGAGTTGGAAAAGGTACGAGTTGACCTGTAACCGAAACGACGATCCTGACGCGATATTGTATGCTTTATTAATGATGCAAACGGTATGCTATACTTTGTAAACAAGGGTTACTGATGTGCGTAAATTAATATTTAGACCAACCCCATTCATAAATTTTGCTTATGTGAAAAAAGCAACCTTTTTCAATACGGTAACTAAACTTTTGCAACCGATTCATATCTAAAGATTAATTTTGAGGTGCAGGATGTAAAAAATTAATTGCAAGCTATTGACTTATTTGGACCTATTTTCAGTACTGATATATATATTTCTTCTGATATCATATATTTCAAACCCGAGAAAACAGTCCCTTTTGGGCTGCGTGACACCCACTTTGTGACACCCTTACCTTACAATATATTGAAAGTTGTCCCTGTTTTGTAAATCTGCTCATAATATTTGAAATAAAAGCATATTTGTAGAACCAGTAACATAAAGGTAGACCAACTTGTCTCCGTTTACACCATGTTTTACACCATGTGAGAAAAGCCCTTATTATGCACTCATCCCGTTTTTTTTAACTAACATCAAAAGAAAATGTATAGAATTGTATATCTGCAGAATTAACTCGTCAACTGTAATTTAACTGTTTGTTGTTCATTAAAAAATAAGTTATTTGTCGATTTTTCAGTTTTAATCTTTACTGGTTTAAAATCAATTGCCTACATTTTACATACAAACTTAACCCTAACAAAACTGCACATATATTTCTTTTCCTAGTCCTTAGCCATGAACCATAACTACAATCTCACACAATATTAGTCCAAAAGTGTACCTTTGTTGGTTTGATATACCAGAGAATATAAAACCGCATAGATCGCATTTTAGAATTTCTCCGTAACGGAAAATCGTGTTTGTTTTACTAGTATGTGCATAAAATTTAAGCTTGCAATACCAAGCTTTTTCAGTATAAAGCACATCTTGTTGTAGGCTTGCTATAAGTATACAAACGAAAATGTGCTTAAATTTGTTGCAATAGCCACACGATAATGAAGTAGAGATCCTCCGTAACAACTGGAATGCTGATTTCTTTGTTAACTTAATTCCATTATTACTTTTCAACATTTTTAGGTTAAAATGCATGACTTACAATATTGGATTGTGTGAACCATGGACTGTTCAACTAAGCATAACTTTATATGCAAAAACACAAACAGTGTATCAATAAACTGTAGTGATAAACACTTGCCATACTACTTGAACTAGCTAGCATATAGCACTGCCATGTGTCCTCCTCCTAACTACATTTACATGTAGTCCGGTATATCTGTATTGGTCTGTATTTTCACACAAGGAACGGAACTGACTATGTGGCCAAGGTAGTTCAGATCCGTGATCGCGGGCACACTTTCACATACGAGAGAGAGAGAGAAACTCTTATTTTGTGTTAGGTATAGAAAACGCATATCTTATCAAAAACTACACCGATCCCACAAATGTATACTGAGGAGGATGTGATTGCTATGCCTCAATTTTTAATTGACAATATATTTTTCGAATTGGGAGGATATGTTTTCCAAACGATCGGGATACCAATGGGGACTTATTTTTCGCCGTTTCTCGTAGATTTCTTTCTGTATTCGTGTGAAGCCAGGTTCATACAAGTTTAGAAGAAAAAAAATCTAGCCAGTTTCTCTCAGTTTCAATTTCCGCAACATAAATGGTGTTTTACATGTATATCTTTAAACAATCCTCAATTTAAGGATCTACCCAAACAGGCGCGGATCCAGGGAATTCAAAAGGGGGATTCCGATTTAGAAGCGAAAGGAAATTTCGCCGAGCGGAAAATTGTTCGGGTATTTCTTAGTAAAACATCAGGATATTCATTAAAAATACATGATTGTCAAAAAAGGGGGGGGGGTTCCAACTCCCGGGACCCCCCCTTGGATCCGCCAATGCCAAATTAACTGGACATTTAAAAAGGGACAACTGATACACCTACAGCAGCGTCATACCTTTACCTTTACATTTATATTGACAAATCCGGACACTTAGCATCCAAACTTTAAACGTGAT
This sequence comes from Modiolus philippinarum, assembly GCA_002080025.1. Lineage (NCBI taxonomy): Eukaryota > Metazoa > Mollusca > Bivalvia > Mytilida > Modiolidae > Modiolus > Modiolus philippinarum. The sequence continues at coordinate 50,417 of MJUU01006013.1, read as the reverse complement.
GATTTTGACTTTCCAACTGTGAACTTTCCATTTTTAGTATAGTTATATACCCCCATTTCCATCATATGGAGTCTACGTTTCACAGCTCATTCGCTGCTTACGTATATGTTATGTATACGGCAATTTCGCCAACACCCCAAACTGAGCTAGTTAGCCAGGGTTAGTTTTTGTTGTCATTCAAAAAGTTTTATGGTCGTCATCACGATTTGACGGACCATTACTATGTGTCTATATCACAAATGAAGATGGACATCTTACAATAGAACCCAAGTTACTACTGGATTGACACATACCGAGTTTGACATTACACCGGACTTTTCACTTTCAGTGATACGGGCGTCACACGTGAAGCAGGTCATACTAACCCTTCCGGAGAACCTGATAACACTCCTGTCTTTAGGAGTTCTCACTGTTGGGGATCGTATATCACTCGATGTAGTTATAGAATCTATTTATATACTACACATTATCAACGGATTCAACCGTAAATTCTCAATTAAGACAAGAAAGTGACGGGCGGACAGGGGTATCTATCTCCTTTCTCCAAACCTCTTGCTCCTTTCTCATGCCCCCTCTCTCCTTTCTTCTACCCTCTCCTGTCTTCCACCCCTTTCTCCCGGTCTCCCTTTCATTTTCTTTTCTCCCTTCTCTCTTACTCGACCCTTTTCTCCTTTCTTCCGCCCCATTTCTCCCGGACTTCCTCAATCCTGTCCAATTCCTCGAAAAATTAGAAAGGAGAAAAGAAAAATCAAAGGCAGACCGAAAGAAAGGGTCGGGAGAAAGGAGAGATGGGGATGAATAAAGGAGAGAGGGGACTGGAGAAAGGAGCAAAGGGGCAAGAGAAACTAGAAAGACACCGACATGTCCGCCCCCTCATTTCTGCTTATAACTTGGTACGTGTATTTCATATTCTTTGTAGAGTGTCATTTTTTAAAACTAGCCTTTTATTGTAGACTGCCGAGTCCGATACAAACATTGCACAAAAATTATTCTTATTTCTCTAATGATATGTCAAGTTTTAACCGGTTTTGACACGTTAGATAAATATTCAAGTTCAACGTATGTTGAATAAAGCCCCGTAGACCATACTACTCGCCAAAATCCCCTTGAAAATCTAATGCCATGTCGTTCCCTAAACATGATAAATCATAGTTGTTGAATGCATATTAAGTTTTTTTATTCAATCTGTTTCTAGAATGTATGTTTGTATGTATGTTTTAAATCATGTGTGTTTTATGTCATTGCCCCCTGTGGGTCCATGATTGGTTTAATAAACATATTTGATTTGATTTGATTCATAGTTTGGGTAATCGCACGGGTTCTGGGCTCCGGGGCCAACGTTTCTTGAACGTGGGCCTCTTGACTCCAAGTCTAGGTCTCCTAGCTCCAACACTAGGGCCCTAGTCCCAACGCTAGTGCTCTGGGTTCCATTCACTAGGCTCCGGACTTCACATACATGGATTCCTGGCTCTCAGAGAGCTGTGGAGCCAGTGTTTTTATTCCTATGAGTTTGTATGTAGCATTTTTCAACGTAGCTGGAATGCACTTTTCAACAATTCGTAGACTTTTTACTGACCAGAAACAAGTTTTGTGACAAAAACCAGTCTGAAAATAAGTCCATTGATTGGCCTCTTCGGGAAAAAATTCGACAAAATAAAAAGCCCTCTATCTTGGACATGCATTGCAATATTTTATTTTGATAATGAAAGTATGTTTGTTAAAAAACTGTTCATTGTTAAAGGGCGCAATAAAAACAGAGATCTCGGTGACTGTGAAAGGGCATCATAAAAATAGATATCTTCAAATGCATGCACAAAATATTCACATGAAACGTAACTACATACTTATATGTGATTAAAAAAACAGAAACCATGTTTTAATCACCAAAGTTTTGCATGTTCCTGTTCTTTCTGTACACTTCAAAATGGTCAACCCATCGATTTTATGACCTAACGAACATGCAACGAGACGGTAATATTCTAGTATCTAAAACCAAAAGTGGACACCCCTGGCCAACTCTGTGGACGTAGCTCCTGAAGACCGATCCAGGTGCCTGGCTTTTTTTTAAAGTGGTTACCTGAAATCAAATAGAGGTCTTTCGGTTATAGAACTGCTCAATGTCCCTTAGTTTCATCTGATTCGAATCAAAACTTTTTGAGTAAAAAAACTAATTGAGTAAATGGACACGAGACAAAGTCTCTACAAATATATGATTAAATCAAATAATGGAACAACGCTTTCATTGTTGTTCTTCATCTTGAAGTCACAATGAGGCCTTCAACAATGAGCTATACTCAAATCTCATCGTAAGTTCTGGCACTGGTTTGAGTGGAATTCATTGCTAAATGTCAAGCAATGGTATATCAATGTATCTTCTCTTTTGTTCGTGGATGCAGAGCTTTCAACAAACATAAAATTAACTGGCAAAGTGTTCTTACAACCGCTATCATCGCTTGTTTTCGACAAAAAGACTCATAAAAGACAATCTTAACATATAATCATCCACAGGGAACTCATTGAAATCTTGGCATGATAAAACAAGAGGAGTGGGAACTATAAAAAGGGTGGTCAGAATAACATTTGGAAATTACAAAACAAAAACAAAATTTGAAAGTATGATATTGTGGCCACTCAAGAACAAGCACACCATAACTGAAATGTATTATAATTGTAAACTTTTTGAGTTATCTTCAAAAGATGTTTTTAATTCTTTTTCAGTCACAGTGCCCTAGACCTTTGAATTATTTTCTCTACAATTTATTGGTGTCTCCTGTTCCTCCTGATACCGTTTTTTAATTCTTTTTCAGTCACAGTGCCCTAGACCTTTGAATTATTTTCTCTACAATTTATTGGTGTCTCCCCCTTCCTTCTGATACCCATCACTGTGTCTTAAGTTCTATTTGGTTCAAATAAAAGCTAATTTTTTGAGTTATCTTTCAGAAACCCAAATTGTAGTGAAATCCATATGTTCGTTCACTGTAACCCTGAACTTTGATCTTTCTCTCAAAATAGAGGTCTTTCATTCATAGAACTGAACAATATGCATTTTAAAAGTTCTATACGATTCGTTTGTTTTTAATTTTTAAATCTGTTTTAAGTCACTTTGTCATTGCTTTTGAGCTTTGGCACATTTTCTTCAAAATTAATATTTTTTTCCTTATGCCCAAAATTTTATGTGATTCAGTTTCACTGGAATTCAATGTAAAGTTTTTGAGTTGTCGCATTGAAACTAATTTTTAGCTCACCTGGCTATAGCCAGGGTGAGCTTTTGCCATCATTTTTCGTCCGCCGTCCATCCGTCCGTCCGTCCTTAGATAGTCCCCTGCAAAAAAAATTGTTTTTCAGATCCGCGCTATATCCAAGATGGCAGTAGAACTGCACCCCATCCAAAATAGCTGCCAGTCTGGAATATAGTTTAACTTAAGATAATATAACATCAATGTCTATTAACAAATTTGAAAATAATGCCCTTAAAACATTGGGATTATTTTAACTGCATAAATCAGCCTTGACCCAGGTGAGCGATACAGGCTCTTGAGAGCCTCTTGCTTATGTCACCCGTCCGCTCGCCTGCCCGAATCACCGAATATCCAATTAACAATAAAAGGATATGGAGTAAATACCCGAGGTGAGTTGTTTTGTAGCTCGGCTAAAGCCTAACTCAAAGTCGATCATCACCGAACAAGATTATAGGCACACATGAACAAGCAAATTCCTTCGTTTGCAGGTAGTTTGGATTAAAAAAATATTTCATTTAGTCAATGATGATTAATGTCAGTTTCTAGAAAAAGAATAAGTATGGATATGTGAAGAGAAATTGAAAATAAATTTCACCTTTTAATGAAATGTACAAGTTAGTCTGAAAGGGAGATATCTGACTATATGTTAAGTGAAACTATTTCACTACTATATTAAAGTGTCAAGGAGGTACAGTTTTCTATGTATATAAAGCTACAATGTGAAGGGAAAATAGAATTTTAGGAATCGTGAATTATTGTCCGGTTTCAAAGCATTTTAGGCAACGGACCATTTGATTTTCAAAGGGGGGGGGGGTGGTATTTTTAAGAAAAAAAAATGTCTGGCCCCGATTTTTGCCCACCCCAAAAATAAATTCTCTGACCAGCACCTGGGGTGAAAAAAAATATCTGGCTCTGACTGTCCATTACAAAAAAGCCTGGCTCAACAAAATTTCCTAGCATAGTGTATACTGCAAAAAAAATTATCTGGGCAAAAAAAAATTCCAGTTTCCTGGCTCGGCTGAAAATCCCACCATCCCCCCCTCCCTGAAAATCAAATAGTCCGTGCCTTGGCAGATTTCAACTTCAAAATGGTCAAATACATTTGAAATACATGTATAGTAGCGATTTGTGTGATTTTTCGATTCCTTTAGTTCTCATGATACAAATTATGCCGATTTAACGATTCAGTAACTATTGTTTGATGGAGGTCACATTCTTTTTAGCTCACCTGACCCGAAGGGTCAGTGTGAGCTATTGCCATCACTTGGCGTCCGTCGTCCGTCGTCCGTCCGTCCGTTAAACTTTTCACATATTCATCTTCTCCTCTGAAACCACTGAAGCAAATTCAACCAAACTTTACAGGAATGATGTATGGAAGGTCCTTACAAAGATTGCTCATTT
>MJUU01006013.1:9709-45335 GCA_002080025.1 Modiolus philippinarum | reverse complement strand
AACAAAGATTGCTCATTTCGTTCCAATCCCAGAAAAAACATGGCCGCCAGCACGGAACATAGTTTAACATTGGCCCTAAGGGAAATTTACATAAAAAACATGGCCACCATGCAGAACCACTGAAGCAAATTCAACCAAACTTTACAGGAATTATGTATGGAAGGTCCTTTACAAAGATTGCTCATTTCGTTCCGATCCGATAAAAAACATGGCCGCCAGCGCGGAACTTAGGTTTAACATTGGACCCTATGGGAAAATTCACATTTTCTTCTTCTGCTCTGAAACCGCTGAAGCAAATTCAACCAAACTTTACAAGAATGATGAACTGAAGGTCCTTAACAAAGATTGCTCATTTCATTCCGATCCAATCAAGAACATGGCCGCCAGCACGGAACATAATTTAACATTGGTCCTATGGGAAATTCACATTTTCATCTTCTCCTCTGAAACCACTGAAGCAAATTCAACCAAACTTTACAGGAATGATGTATGAAAGGATCTTTACAAAGATGGCTCATTTCGTTCCGATCTGATAAAAAACATGGCCGCCACGGCAGAACTTAGGTTTAACATTGGACCCTAAGGGAAAATCCACATTTTCTTCTTCTACTGTGAAACCGCTGAAGCAAATTCAACCAAACTTTACAAGAATGATGAACTGAAGGTCCTTAACAAAGATTGCTCATTTCATTCCGTTCCAATAAAAAAAATGGCCGCCAGCACAGAACATAGTTTATTTTTGCCCTATGGGAAATTCACATAAAAAAACATGGCCACCATGCAGAACATTGAAAACCCTGCTTCAGCATTTTGTCAGGTGAGCGATACAGGCTCAGTGTCTGAGCTTCTAGTTTGACAATTATCACGGAACATTTACGCCAAGCTGTTACTTTCAGTACTATTGCACACTAACGTCCTTTGAACTTCATACAAGATAAAAGTTTTAACAAAAGTGTCAGAATGGGCCAAATGTTTTCTTTTCCCACCACGATTACAAGTATTTTTTGCAATGACCGTTACTTGTTCAATTTTTGTAAATGAAATTACTCCTTTGATAAAGCAGTCCCATTTGAAATACATTTTTTGGAAGTTCGATCTCTAGTAGCTGTAAACATTATGTCCAATGTAATTATGACGACAGAAAACTCTTAAATTTTGTGAAAATGTGCATATCGGACACAGGCACTTGTTTCATTAAAACAATCCACACCCTCCATCCACCCTCTCCCGCTCTTGAGGGAGAGAGTGGATTTTTTTTCAATGAAACAAGTTTCAAGAGAGGGAAAGGGTGGATTTTTTTATGAAACAATTGCCTGTGATATCGGAAACTAGATAGACTCATCTCACTTGGACTTTCTTTAATCCATCGCCCCCCCCCTCCCCCACCACCTCCCAAGACAGATGGTGGTCTTCTTTCATGGAAACGCTAGTTCTTAGTGTTGGGTAAATGCGATAGGTACAAATGTATATCTTTTGACATGTAAATCGTGCCCTTGCCATATTATATAATGACAACCATTAACACATCTTTCCAAGATAAAAGTTAAGAGAACCTTGAAATTACAGAGATTTTTCAGGATTCTCGGATGCATAGAGATCATTCATGCTATACCTTCATCAGCAAACACAGTATACAGCTATGAGTTTTCTTATTTGGTTCATGATTACTTCAATTAGATGTGATTATTTGATTACCAGTTGTAATTTCCATTTTTATTTGATTATTAGACCCCTTCCTGATAGTTTAATTACCCTATTCTGTGAAAAATTGCTAAAATTACCATATTTTCAGTAAATATTTATTCATTTCACACGCAAAAAGATTTAATTACTTGATTCCAAGGTATCCCTCATGAGGAGCCCAAATTCTCCATTATAAAAATTATAACATGTGTAATTGCCTATAAATTTTCGAACTTCGCTACTTCGGCGATTTTCTTTCAATTTCCCCCCTCTAACACCAAATGCTTATTTGCCGATAAATTTTCGAGCTTCGCTACTTCGGCGATTTCCCCTCAATTGCTCCCCTCTAACACCAAATCACCGATATGCCTATGCTTTCTTGCATAAATTTATACATTTATCTCCCTTTTCCGGAAAAAATTTCTTGATTTATATATATAACTTGAAAGAATGAGAACAAAATCGACTTGAAACTCTTTTCTCGAGAATCCCATTGAATTACCTGACCCAAAGAGCCAGTCTGAGCTTATGCCATCTCTTGGCATTCATCGTCCGTTAACATTTCACATTTTCATCAACTCCTCTGAAACTACTCAACAAATCAAACAAACTTTACAAAAATGATGAATTGTATATATAGAAAAAAGAAGGGAAACGGGGAATGTGTCAAAGAGACAACGACCCAAAGGNGAGTAATAACAACTCAAAGCCACCATAAGATCTTCAATGAACGGTGAGAAAACCCCACACCCAACGGTAGGTCGGAGTCGGCCCCTGAATAAACAGTAATCAAGTTCAGCGAAATAAACATCATCCTAGACTCCTATAGACATAGTAAACTAACTAGAAAAAAGACACGACACACTTAAATTTCCTGACTTAGGACAGGCGCAAACCTGCTGCGGCGGGGTTAAACTAGTTTTATTGGGCCCAAACCTTCCCCCTATATATATCCATTAACTAGTGCAGTCGGAACAGACAGCTTATCCCCTCGCCCGCATGATAATGAAATGAATTTATTCCAAATTAAAAAACAAACTATTTCAAATTGTTATCTGCAGTCTCATCGTCATCCAAGATGCAACTTCGGACAAATACTAGAAAAAAGTATTTCAGGTATGGATTAAAGGCAAACTTAACTCATGGACCCTCATGCTTTAAAAGTAAGCCATGGTGACTTTTTTCTTCATATCAAAATATAATAACTCTCAAAGTCCTATTATCACAAATATGAACCTCAATAAAAACTTTAACCTGGGTCATTGAAGCATAAAATGTAGGCCAGAGTGACCCAATTATCATCTGAAGCAGCATCACTCTCCAAGACGCATCCACTGACCAAAGATGATTGATTTGGCACATGCAGTTTCTCCAAAATGAACCTAAACACAAACTTTATCCAGAACCATGCATAGAAGCATGACCAAATTGACATCTGAAGCAGCATCACTCTTCAAGACGCATCCACTGACCAAAGATGATTGATGTGCCAGATGTAGTTTCTCCCACATGAACCTTGAAACAACTTTTAACCAGAGTCATTGAGGCATAAAATATAGGTCAGAGTGAGACAATTATCTTCTGAAACAGCATCACTCTCCAAAACGCATCCACTGACCAAAGATGATTGATGTGCCACATGTAGTTTCTCCAATATGAACCTCAATGCAAACGTAAACCAGAGTAATTGAAGCATAAAATGTAGGTCAGAGTGACCCAATTGTCATCTGAAGGAGCATCACTCTCCAAGACGCATCCACTGGCCAAAGATGATTGATGTGCCACATGTAGTTTTTCTCACAAGAACCTTAACGCAAACTTTAACCGGAGTCATTGAAGCATAAAATGTAGACCAGAGTGACCCAATTGTCATCTGAAGAAGCATCACTCTCCAAGAGGCATCCACTGACCAAAGATGATTGATGTGTCACATGTAGTTTCTCCTATATGAACCTTAACACAAACTTAACCAGAGTCATTGAAGCATAAAGTGTAGGTCAGAGTAACCCAAGTATCATCTCAAGCTGCATCACTTTCAAGGACTCATCCACTGACCAAAGTTGATTGATGTGCCACACGTAGTTTCTCAAATATGAACCTTAACGCAAACTTTAACCGGAGTCATTGAAGCATAAAATGTAGGTCAAAGTGACCCAATTATCATCTGAAACATCATCACTCTCCAAGACGCTCGGCGATTTTTCCTTTCACTTCTAAGTTGGAATCCCCCTTTTTAAATCCCCCCGTCTGCGCCTGCTGCATTATTATATAGATCTTGCCTACACTTGTATATTGATTGATTGATTAGTTAGAGTTTAACGTCCAGTGAGCAATATTTCAGATATATCAGGACAAGAACAAGTTAATCAAATTTAATCCAAAAATATAAGTAAAAGAAGAAAGAAGCAATTATGGAAGAGACATCGACGATCTTCAGAGTGAACATTTTTAATTGTGATATTTTTTTGTGAAAAATGAATATAAGGATATATACTAGTTGTAAATGGGAAAAAATTCAAAGAGAAACAAATGGGAAAGGAAATAGACATTCAAAATCAGGTTTGACCCCCACCTTCAAAACAGACAGTAATGGTGTCATATAATAACAAAGCAACAGCATGATATATCACAAGTACTTGCGCAGGTTAACGAATCGTTGTATGGTTTTAACCTATCGCAGTCGTGCTCAAATTCCAATACGTCACATATATCAACATGATCAAATGAGTAGGCACAAGGTCAGTCAGCTCAACCAGGTCAAACCAGGTCATTCCCCATTTTTGCAGCAACAATTCATTCATGCACCCAGACAAAGTACACCTGCTATACCATCTGCGCCTATGCTGCCTAAATTTACTCATTAACCTGAAGTACCTACTGTATAAAATTCGCAAGTGCAAAATGATTTTCAAAATAATTTGTCGGCAAACCAAAGTAACCAGTCGAATCAACTCTTTTAACATGATATATTCGACACTAAGTATTCTGAATCAAAAATTTGGTAATTTTCAGTCACAAACAGGACAACAATAAGCAAAATTACAGCTACTTGATAATGTAAAACAATGTCTGTCAACATAAGAATTAGGTGTCCATGAAATTGAAAATGATATTAACAGTATAAAAAATACTATACACGACCACGAAAACATTATTAAGAAAGTGGAAAATCATTTTGAAATTGAAAGGCGCACGAAGACAGAAAGTACTTGTTACGAGAAAACCCAAAATTAACTGAATATTTGCCTCGTTTACAAGCACACTCAATGAAATATAATCTCATTTTTGAGGGAATTGCGGAAAATCATGATGAAATTACGGAGAACGTAGTCAAGGGTTATATAAAGCATAAAATTGATAGTGATATTGATTTTCAAAATGTCCATCGACTACGCAAATTTTCTGACCGCTATTGTTGCCCGTTTTACCCGTTATACCGATCACGACATGGTAATAAAAGCTGTACCAAAAAATCTCCAAGGAAAACAATATAAAGTTTACCAACAATTTCCCAATGAAATAGCAGACCGTAAAAAGAGTTAATTCCAAAGATGAAATATTATAAACGACTTAACCATCGTACAAAACTTCTAGATCAGCTGTATGTTGACGGAGTATTGTATCCTAATGGTGACCGCCTGTAAATCCACCATTCCAACATGATCAGAGATCCTTGTTGGAGATGACCAGGGACAGAATTATAACAACGCATCGGACAGTTTTTTTGTTTTTTTTGGGGTTTTTTTTGTGTATAACAATGAGATATAAAATGTAGATGGGGCCTTTTATGAACTTGAAGAAGACTAAAAATATTTAAAATGTTGCCCTTGTTGGAGATTTTAATTCAAAAACTTCAACATTAGATGATTTCATCATCCCTGATGATGACCTTTTAGAATTGTTGGTTTTTACAGATGATGAATTGATTGAAAATCTTTATGATTTTGAAAATTTTGTACATTATGGTATTTCACTGAAACGTTATTTCAGAAGACACTAGTCGTCCAAATAAATTTGGTTACAACATAATTGAAATGTGTTCATTGTATATTGCCAATTCTAGAATTAGATCAGATTGTTTAACAGATAAAAAGCATGCAAAGACAGAAGTCTAATAGATAACTTACTGATATCTTCTAGCCTATTTCTAGAAATTTCAGAGTTTGAAGTATTTGATTTCAAACCCATTATTTCAGATGTACACAACCAGATTTACTTTTCACTTATAAGTTCGTGTAATGATCGTCAGATAAATAAATAATGTGTCACTGACAAGTCTAATACACCCATTTCTTGGAACGCTTCCAAATGTGAAGAATTTTATCGTGTTATGATTATATTCGTTCTGCTCCGTATGGAAATCCTCGAATTTTATTGGTTACAAGTACTTCCGATCATTTCCGTCACTGTGATGCATCAGTCAGTAAAACTACATCAGCACGTGACAATGGCAAAAGTAATACAAAGCGGCGGAGTAATCTAGACAGAGAAATAGTTATCATCCACGATTTTCTTAAAGTTACCTTGCGTGAACACTTGCATTCCATTTACGGAATGTAATTATAAGTATGGTATGCAATATTTTGTAGTTTTATTGTCGTGTAAAAGCGTGGACCGCAGCATATTTTTCACATGAAGCGCTAGCGCGCTTAATTCAAAATGTGCTACGGTCCACGCTTTTATACTCCAATAAAATTACAAAATATCACATTCAATTCTCAATTGTTTGATGACAGAAATAATAACATTATAAATGATAAAGATAAAAAAAATGACGATATTTCACAGAACGAGACTGTAACGGCAGATGATATAAACAATGTCGTCAATGATATAGCGTGTCTTTTGGCTCATAAGCAGAATACAAACTCCCGATTGATTCAGATGCGGAGCCTTGTTTTACATTAAGTTGTGAGCAAAAGAGACGGGATTTTAACTCTGGAAAGAAAAAATATAATAAACTTAAAAATGAATGTAATAAAGATGTATTGAAACAAAAAGGCAAGTCTTACAGACAGGAAGTTAATAGAAGTTACTTAGAGTATGAAAAGAAGTGTGAAGACGAGCTTCGAAAAGCATCGAAAACAGATCCTACATTAATGCTGAAAATACTTCACAAATATTCGGGACATTGTTATAAAGATCCCGATGTTGATTGAGATTCGTTTTACGAATCTTTAAAAATTTAAACGCGGATATCCCAGACAATACTGAAATTGATATAGAAAATGAAAACTTCGATATCAACCCTTATTTGTAACGATATATTAAATTCAGAAATTACTGAAAAAAAAAGGTTAATGAAAATATCAAAGCTTTGAAAAATAACAAAGCAGCGGGCATTGGCAACATCGTAAATGAATATTTGGAAATGGATAACCCGATTCTTTTGAAAATTTATGGTATCTTTTTTAATATTGTGCATGTTGTGTGTAACAGAGGTATTATTCCAGAAAGTTGGCCTATCGGGATCATTCACCCTATTTATAGAAATAAAGATGACCCGAAAGATCCTGACAATTATAGGGCTATTACTCTTGTTAGTTGTTTAGGTAAACTATTTCATGTATTTACAGCAGTAATACATAATCGTTTAACTAGATTTGCAAATGAAACTTAATTTCCGAAAGTCAAGCAGGTTTTCGGAAAGGGTACACGACTACTGATAATATTTAATCTCGTTATATGTTTCTTTCCGAAAAAAATTGCTTTGTTCGTTTTTAAACTTTCGGAAAGCTTTCAATACCGTTTGGAGATATGGACTTTGGCATAAATTACAATAATAAGGCATCAAAGGATAATGTTTTGATATTATTCATTAGTTTTATGATAAAATGAATGTTCCGAGTTTTTTCGTTGTCAAACCAGAGTAAGACAAGGAGAAAATCTTTCGCCGATTTTGTTCGCTATATTTATTAATGACCTTGAAGACTTTATGAAAACACTAGAAGGGACTTGCTTAGAACATATAAAGTCAAAATACAATGAAAATATATTAAATATGTATGTTGAATTATTTATACTTCTGTAAGCAGATGACACCGTCTTATTAGCTGAAACCAGTGATAATCTTCAGAAAAATATAGATATATTCAATTCATATTATGACACATGGAAGTTGTCTATTAACTGTTCAAAATACAAAATTGCTGTTTTTAGTAAACGATAAGTGAAAATGTTGAAGTTATTGAGGTACTAGATTGTTATTCATACCCTGGATTATTATTTATTTATAATGGATCTCTTGTAAAAGATAGGTCTAAATTGATAGAATAAGTAAGGAGGGCTTTATTTGCTGTGAATAAACGAATAAGGAACCAATCTATTCCAGTTGATTTACAAAGAGTTTGGTTGAACCAATATTGATATATGGATCAGAGGTGTAGGGGTTCGAAAATGTCTCCGCAATTGAAAAAAATCACTTGCAGTTTTGTAAAAAACAGTGCGAAATTAAACGTTATTTCATTTTATCTTGATGTTTTCTACGTAAAAGTTCGTACTTTGTTGAGTTTGTCTCAAGCAGTTGACGTTACATTTCATTTTTTTATTATTTTAATGTTGACAAATTGTCTTTTTGTTTTTTGTTTTTTGTTTTTGTTTTTTTGTTTTTTGTTTTTTGGTTTTTTTTTGTTGTTGTTGTTGTTGTTCATATCGTGTTTTCGATGAATTTATCGCAAGTTTGTGGTATTTATCGACCTTTTACGGGTTTTTGATGCCGCCTCAACCAAATCACCAACAGACACTCCTTATCTCCCCCTTTAGGCCCTCCTTTGTCCGTTGAGGTTCTCCTCTGTACCGTAAGGCCCTCCTCTCATCTCTACGTTAAGGCCCTTTCTCTCTGCGTTAAGGCCTCTCCCCTCCTCTTAAGGCCCTCCTCTCTACCTTAAGACCCTTCTCTCCTCCTTAGGCCCTCCTATATACCGCAAGACCATCCCCTCCAATGGAGGCCAACCTCTCTACCATAAGGTCATTATCTCTTCGTTAAGGTCCCTCCTCTCTCCTTTAAGACCCTACCCCTCTTAAGGGCCTCCTCCATTACAATAGCCCATCATCTCACCACCACCTCCTCCTTCGAAGCGTGAAATGAGCATGCGAGCACAACAAAAAGTACTCGTAAGTCGTGTTAGCATACTTGTGAACATATACATAAATTCGTACTAAACCACGAGTTTTCTCGCACAAGGTTCGACTTAAAAAAAACCAAACTTAGGACAGGTAAATCCAGTTTCACCAATAAAATCACCTTTGACGGGTGATGACAAACCAAAAGGCGAAACCAAAGCGAGACCTAGGAAATCTTTGATAGAGGTAGGGCGAGACCTTTGGGCAAAACCAGTGACCATGCCTAAGGCAAGATAAAGGCGAGGCCAATGTATTGCTTGAGCCATGGGGATTGTCTGACTCCGATGAGCAAATGAACTATGGTGAGTTTCATGACTTTCTGCATATACATCTTGAGATTTCGGTAGTGGAGCGTATTTTTTTTCCGCTTGCCTAGATAAGACATGGGCTTACGTACCTTGCCAAACTCTATGTTCTCGGTAGCGAGAAAATCGTCATTACGGGCGTCGTGATTATCCTGCGGATATTCGATGTCGCATTTTACCATGGTGCTATATTCGTATTCGTCGGGATACTTCAAAATCTCGTCTATCTCCTCTAAAAATCAAAAGTGGAAAGAGGCTGTGCCATTACGTTCTCGTAAAGATTATAGGCATCGAAGTAGTTGAGATATATGTTGGGCTTGAAGCGATCGTAAGTCTCTATGTAGGGGTTGTTGGCCATGATATGACGATGACAGATCATGGCCACCCCTCCCCTTGTCCGGAAAGAAGCTCTAATCTGACCCGGGTAGTTTTAAGGGCGGCATCGAACGCTAATCCGAGGGAAAAGAAGTAGTGGGCATGATTGAGTGTATAGTCGGTCATGCAGATATCCCTAAACTTCTCGAAGATTTCGACTAGCAGCAAGACGTCGGTTTCTAGGTAGAGATGGTGATAGTTGCTTAAGGTTTTGCAGTCGAATTTCTCAGAGACTCTGCGAGCATTTGCATAGTCCTGGTCACTGATATGCCCCCGGAGAGCGTGCTGTAGAAGGCTTCTTTGGCTGGTAGCAGAGTCTATTCAAGCTTAGCCGTCCCATCAATATAATTGTAGGGAAATAGCCCATTGCGAATCATCAGCTCGTGGTGATAGCCAAATATTGCTTTCACGGTCTTTAAGGGGATACGATACAGTTGAGATCCTTAACTGATTTTTTCGTGAAATTTCGAAAATAAGTCATTTTGAACATGCTCTTTCCAAATCTGCAAAGAAAAGTATACCTTCATGATTTCGTTTTCGAGATAATTGCGATTAAAAATTGCCCATTTTCTAAAATATTTCGTAAAAATTATATTTTTATAGCAATATGTAAAATGTCATAACTTTTAAACTTATAACCATACAGCTCATTAAAATTAATGCAGTTGGAGTTAACATATGTGTTATGGTCTCATGTTCATTTACTCCATATCCTTTCGTAAAAAAAATAAAAAATTTATAAAGCTAATTTCTTCCGGTTTTGGCTACAGTTCCGTGAGATATTTCTGAAGAATTTAAGTATACATTTTAAAACAAAATTTCATCACTTGTGGTTCGAAATTGACATTTACGTAAGTATTTAATGAATAAACGTTCACTTTTCGTAGGTAAAATTTCACATAGAAAAAAATTGTGAACTGATTTTTTTCTTCGCAATGGGCAGAGATCTCCGCAAAACACCAGTCTTCTAAAATTCGCTTTGAAAAATGGGGGTCCATGTGCTTATTTTAAAGCTGCAGGGAGAAAACTGACATTTTTTATCACTACAAATGAGTATTCCCGGTTTTGGCACGAAATGACGTTACATTATATTTCGCGTCGTTTTATAAGACAAAGATCAGTCAAATACCTACTAGACCCTTCTAATGACTGTGTTGACTGAAAAAAAATTATTATTTTCCTACTGCTGCTGTTCAAGTATAAAGATATACACAGTGACGGAGTCCCTGGTTTCACCTATCGACCATTAATTTAAAAAAAATCAGAATTCATTGTATATGATGTTGGTTTAATTTACGGGGATGGGTAGGAAGGGTTTTACTCCCGACTTCCCGAGAAAAAAAATGTACGATTACTTCAGTCATAACGAAAAATGAAATTGACGTAATCCCGTTCCTGATAAGTATTTTTCCCGAATTCTCGGTGAAATAAATGTCCTTTCCCGTTGTCCCGAAAAAGTTCATACCGACCTTCATTTACGGTTGAATTCGTGTAATATAGGATAGTTATCAAGCATTTGTATAATTTAGGATAGTTATCAAGCATTTGTATAATATAGGATAGTTATCAAGCATTTGTATCGTGATTATGCCTCTTCAATATCATACTCTCGCCTATTATTTATTGATAATATTTTGTCACAGCTTAGGACATTTGGCATTTAACCCATGAGACCCCGTGAAAATATCGTAATATAAAAAGGCTATTTTCACGGGATTTTTAATTGAATTTTCAAGCATCCCCTGAAAATCTAAAAATGCCGTGAAATTGTCCTGAACATGGCGATGACCATGCGCCACTTTCTAGCGACAATCACGTCTTTTTTTAACCAGGTTAAATATAGAAAAGTAACAAGATTTTCAATGGTCACAGGCTAGCTTAGAACGGGCAACCTCAATTTTTGTAAGTCCTTGCGCTAAAAATTACGCCTGATTCTTTATTAAAATATGATGGATCTCACGTTTTTAATCTTTTGACGATTTTGTTCATTCCTTCATTCAGTAGTTTGTTTAGGAAAAAATGAAAGGATATGGAGTGAATGTACATGTGACAAAACGCACACGATACATAGAAAACTCCAGTTTATCAAGGACAGGGCTTTTATTCCTGTCTACATCTTGATGTCGCCTGAGGGTCTTCAACTAGAGGTGAACAATATTCACTCTTCAAGCGAGATCAAGAAGGCCCCTAGCGTGCACTTAAGCGGTATTCTTGACAAAAATTATATCAAGGTCACTCCCTTGCTCCCCACCCGCCATTTAGTCTATGTCAAGTTGTCTCAATTACCGGTTTATCGACCAAGTGCGAATCGATGGATGGGATTATTACAGTAGATGCGATTCCAATACAGGAAATACTGTAATAAATTATGCTTACGACAGTAATAATGACTTTTTCAACAGTCGCATGTATTGTTTTGATTATGATATTGATCTCATCGATTCGCACTTGGTCGATAGGGTTCATTGGATTTTTTGATTTTAGAATTTACCCTTTCTACCTTTTGCTTCGGTATTCGTTTGTCGGTGTATTTAGGTATTTTATATGTTACCGGGTACACATATTCTGTGGCATTCCATGAAAGGTAAACTTGTCTTTTTCTATAAATAAGTAAGAAAAGAGATCGACATGCAACGGCATTTTCAAGGGAGAAAATTTACACTGGTTATAGAAATTCGTAGGGAAAGTTGATGCCATAAAAAGCAAAAAAAAAAAAAAAATTGTAAAAAGCACCTGAAAGTCACGACATTTTAATGACCAGTGAAATTTCAAAGGATTTTCACGGACTTGTATTCTAGTTGTGGTAATTTACCTCATAAATAAAGCTAACTTGGTAAAATTCTACAGTGTATTTGTTTAATTCTTTATTTTTAAACGAAATGAAATTGTTGTTGAAAAAGTTGATTCTATAGTAAACGATGCCGAAAGGAGGTCTTCACAATCAGGTTTTAGTTTGAGAAGCATGTCGAATCTGGAGCTGCCACATCCCCTATTGCGTTATGAGCAATTCACATAACCACATCGATTTTATCATAGATTTACTGCAATTCCCGTAATCCGGGATTATGCATCGTGCTCTAATCTGTGACGTCGCGAAAACAACATCCCAGATCCGGCGACGTTATTATCTGCCCTTGGTACTGTATCATATCCCCTTAATTGGTCATGGGTGAGGTTCTTTGCTAGATAATCCAACGAACTGAGCATGAAGAGCATCGAATCGAATCTCATCTCAAGATTATCCACCTACTTGGAGAAGCTGACATTTCTCATCGGTACTTTGGATGCAGTTGATCTTTTACCCTCAGTGTATCCAAGCTCCTTGACGAAGATGTGGGCATCACACATGCTCAAGTTGTGGAGGATGATGGGGATATACCTTAGAAGCTGAAAATCCAGATTGCACTGGTTGTGTGCTGCTCCGCGATACTTCCCAATAAGGTGGTTGTGGTCCCGGACCTTACCTCCATCCAATTCAACCCCATAAATGTGACAGTACTGTGAAGCTCTCCTTGTCCTCGTCGGTCATTTCCATTGGCATGGTCTTTTTGCCTGGCTTACCAATTGTTTGCACTTCCTCCATGATACACTGCACGAATTTCTTGGCCGTATCAACCCGCAGTAGATGACCGAAACCTTGTAGTCCCCGTGGGCATAACGAGATAGCAGAAGCCCGACGGCCGCTGAAGTTGATAGGCCTTCGTATAGGAGTGCGATGAATCCGGCTGACACGTGTCGATCTTCTTAGTGAAGCACTAAGAATTCCGCATACATCACGAATTGGACTCTCGTCAGCTTCTTATGGTTGCGGAAGGCTATATGGACCACTCTTCTGGCATTTCGATCCTAATCTTACCATTTTTCGATGTAGGGTACCCTCTTTTAAACAGTGTCCAAAAGTTTCGTACGGATCTAGGGATCACTTGCTTTATCTCAAATCAAAGGTAATACATCGTGTCCCACCTGACGTTAGCCATTTTCCGATGTAGGGGACCTCTTTTCAACAGTGTACGTAATTTTCGTACTGGTCTCGGGATCACTCGCTATATCCCAACTTAATGATAGTGCACATCTCTATCTGCCAAATAAAAGCCACTAGTGTGAAGCCCAATCAAAGTACATCGAAAATTATCCATTTTTTCAATTTAAGGCACCTTACATAGAGATAGAGAAAGGGGAGGTTTGGGTACCCATAAACCGGTTTAACCCTACCGCTGGCTGTTGCCAGTGCCGGTACCAAGTTCGGCTATCCCGAGTTCCTATCGTTATATATCATGTATATGTTTGTCTTTTGTCATTTTATTGTTTTTCTTGTGCAGTTCCCTGGTTGATTGTGACATGTGATTGTAATGTTCGGCCATTGTAGGTGTTTCCTGTTATCTTCCTTTTATTAACCTTCTTTAAAATTTTTCGTACGGTATAGGGGTCACTGGCTATAACTCCGGTGAGATACTTCAGATACCTACCTGCTGAATAAAAGTCACTGTTGTGAAGCCCACCAGGCATTATCCAGTTTTCGATGTAGGTTACTCTCTTTCAAACAGCGTCCGGAATTTTGCACCGGTCCCAGGATTACTCGCTATATCCCAAATCAAAGGTACTACACATACCTGCCAAATAAAAGCCACTGCCTTGAAGCCCTATCAAGGTCCAATTAACTTATCGATTTCTGGACGACGTAGGGTACCCTCTATCAAACAGTGAAAGAATAATAGGATCTTGCATAAGGTCAGATTAAAGATCGGGCTATCTTTCACAAGTGTAAGAAATTTCGTCTTTTCTCGAGTGGAGCGTAGCGGAACGAGAGGAAAAGACGTAGAATTTCTTACACGAGTGAAAGATATCCCGATCTTTCATTTTGACCGAATATAAGATCCTATTTCTTCCTTAAAATACGGACAGAAATGTCTAGAAACTTATACCGTGTGAACAAAGTTGTCGCCATTTGTGTGTTCCTAACATTATGACGTCAGGTGCTTTATGACGTTGAGTCATGGTTACGATTGTTGAATCACAAAAATCAACACGTCTGGTTGGTCATTTACCGATGTGAGATGAGGTCGCGTGCATCGATCTCACATGGGTCATCTCCCACTGTAAACCACCATTTACGGAAGAAATGATTCGTAAGGGTCTCTGGTTTTCTTGCTATATTTCAAATCAAAGGTACTACACATACCTAACTGCCAAACAAAAGCCACGGCTGTAAAGCCCTGTCAAGGTCCAGCCAACATTATCCATTTTTCTATATAGGGTACCCGCTATGGAACAACGTCCGAAATTTTCTTACTGGTATAGGGTCACTGGCTATAGCTCCATTCAAATACTGTACATACCTACCTGCTAACTAATTGCCATTGCTATGAAGTTCCTCTTTCGATGTAGATTACCCTACTGTGAACATCGTTAGACATTTTGTACGGGTCTCGGGATTACTCGCTATAGTCATATCAAAGGTACTACATATACCTCCTTGCCAAATAAAAGCCACTGCTGTGAATCACTATCAAGGTCCATCCAAAATTATCCATTTTTTGATGCAGGGTACCCTCTATCAAACAGCGTCCGAAATTTTTCGTACGGGTATAGGCGTCACCGGCTAAAACTCCAGTGAAATACTGCACACATCTACCTGCTTAATAAAAGCCAAAAATTTGAAGCCCCTATCAAGGTACACCCGACATTGGCCATTTTCGATGTAGGGTGCCCTCTTTTAAATAGCGACCGAAATTTTGCACAGGTCTAGGGATCATTGTGTATCTCAAATCAAAGGTATTATACATACCTACCTGCCAAATAAAAGCCACTGCATTAAAGCCCTCTCAAAGTCCATCCAACATTATCTATTTTTCGTTCTATTTTTGGTACCGTCTACAAAACAGTGTCCGAAATTTTTCGAATGGGTGTTTAAGGTCACTGGATATAACTCCAGTGAGATACTGCACATACCTACCTGCTAAATAAAAGCCTCTGCTGTGAAGCCCCTATCATCGGTTTAGAATTGAATATTCAACAATTTCATTATAGAGAGAAAACTTAATAATTTGAAGTTTTCAGTGATTGCAGATTGTTTTCGTTTAAAGGCAAAAAAGGGGCACTGTAAATCCCATTTCGAAGGTATTCCGAAAAAAATTAGGATCAGAAATTGGGGGGAAAATATTATGACAGCAGAATTACCAGGACGATATATATGATGCAAAATCTCTTGCATGGACCCTAAAAAAAGAGCATTGCTTCCAGAGAGAAAAAAAAGTCAGGCTCAAGATTGCATTAAAAAAAATGAGGATTAGATGTTCCATTTCCAATAAAAATACTCCCTTTTTATAAAAAAAAAAACGTAATTCAAAACAGAAAGGTCTTAATATAAAAAGTAACTGTATATTGGCGTTTCTATCTTTTTCTATTCATTAGCATTTTTTTCTGTAAACAATTTGTGTAAAGTATCAAGATCGAGATTACCGTTATCTGTGACGTAACATTGTTTATTCATTTTTGTTTTGCATCTGACGAAAGCGGCTGTGTCGCTGAAATATAATGCAAATTCTTTGCTCAATATTATTACTCTCCATGAAAAACATTTTTGTTTCATTACAAAATTAAAATAACTGAAGATGGAACGAAAAACGGAAACTTTATGTCCCAAAACTTATAAAAAAGCGAATTCCTTAATTTTGATCGGTTGGTTCCTTAAAGGTAAAAGTTAAACCTTCTTCATGTTCCAGTATTAAAATAATGAATTGTGGAGTAAAAATTTAAAAAAAAACACAAACAAACAAAACAAAAAAAAGAAAAAAAACAAAACAAAACAAATATCAAGAAAGATTTACAGGTATCAACTAAGATTTACTCGATTCAACGAAGCAATCATTGTTACAAAAATCTTCAACGCATTCAAGATTATCAATTTGGTGTTGAAATAAATACAGCTGTCTTAAACTTAATAATGCATTGTTTTTGTTTGTTTCTATTAACTAAACATACATATAAGTTATTCGTGTTTCCCCCACAATTCATGATCCAAGATTCATACAAAAATATAGGATTCCCAATAAGTACAGTACGCACGATTCGTCTCGGATAGGTACATTTCGTCAAACTGAAATAATATCGAATAGGCGAGTTTGTGTGCTAATTGGACGAGGAGGATTGAAGTATTACTGCGCCCGTTGCATTAAGACAAAATTGAATTTATCACTTCATTCTTACATAATATTGAACACACCATATTACCGGCAATCCCACCTACAGTGAAATCTGCAGATACGTAAACAAGTTTGCAGTGATAG
Organism: Modiolus philippinarum; assembly: GCA_002080025.1. Classification (NCBI taxonomy): domain Eukaryota; kingdom Metazoa; phylum Mollusca; class Bivalvia; order Mytilida; family Modiolidae; genus Modiolus; species Modiolus philippinarum. The sequence continues at coordinate 28,564 of MJUU01006013.1, read as the reverse complement.
ACCTTCTTTTGATGTATGTTTATATTCCATTGAGACTTTCCATTGTTTCCATTGTTTCTGCTATTTACATTATATGTATAGGTTAACATACGAGTCAAATACTACAAGATCAGGAGTTTTCGCTGAAGTTAAATGCATTTTTAAAGATTATTACTTAGAATCGTCCGCAAAATAGTTTTTTTGCAATACTACCACAGTAGGTAACGTGGTCTTGCGAGGACATGATTTTCTACGATTTTCCCAAAATGATTTTTGTCATGGATTCGACCCGATTTTACAAGCGGAAATACTCCTTTGTGTTCTTATTCTCTATCATATTTCGCAATTTTTAATAAAATGTTACTTCTCTGTCTTTATAGTCCGGAATTGTGTTATTGATATAACGTAGAAACCAGAGAATTCGGAGTTTCGTGTTGTCCTGGAATTTACACGAGTGTCCACTACTGGTGTCCCAGATTTTATACGATTTGTCTGTGAATTTATACGATAGATTTTTCAATTAAAATGATAGCACAGCTTTAATTACAATTTAATCATGAATTTTGTAAGCAAAAATTGATTGATGAAATTGAAATTTAAGGTTTATTTTAAAAACTAACTGTCGCAGCGAGGTAAAAAAGCTGAGTAGACAAATGATTTGAATTTATAGTTTTTTGCCCTTGTATCGCATAATTATCTACCTGTCTGCATTTGTGGTTCTCATCCAGATTTTCCATTCTTGGAAATGAAATAGAAAAATCCTGCATAAGGAATTATCTGATTTATGAATGCTGTCCAATAAGTAACAAATGTGTTAAAATTTATATCCAAGAAATATAGTTTATTGATTGTCCAGCATAATGCCTAGTCAATATAATGCATATAATATAGTATCATTGCGTAATTTATTTCATATTGACATAGATTTGAGGTAAATCATATTGGCCAGAGGCGCAAGCTACAATCAATCAATCAATGCTACATCATAATATTTGGGTATTTTGTGTATAATGTATGAATGCTCACAAAATTTTGTCTGTTTCCGTCCACATTTGATAACATTGTGTTTTCTTTAACACAGAAGCTGACAAAAGATATACAAGTCAAAAACTGACTGTGGGGACAGATTTATTGAATCGGTCTTATTTCTTAAAAAAAGCGAACTGCTTGTCAAAATAAACAAGACAGACTGTAAATAGCTCAAATTCAATGCCATTTCGATTATTCTTGCTCTGCTTGATGTGGCAGTGTTTCACTAAAATGAAAAAAAATGAAAAAAAAAATCACTTTAAATCGTTAACTTAAAATAGTACAAAATATGAACAGTAACATGGGTCCCAGATCTAGTATGGGCAAGTCCGAGGTTGAAAGGCTTGGCTTGGCTTTTAGTTGTGCATGATAGAATTAAGCAACTGCGATTTGGACACGCATCCGAAATTTTAAGAACAATTGCCTGGACTACTACTACTTTAAACAACTTTTTTAGTTAGCGAACGGCTCATATTGAAACCAGATCAAGTCGCTTCTGAGGTCAAATCAAAACTGTTAAAATCATTATTATTCTTCTAAAATCGACTTTAAAAAAATTCTTATTACGCTATATTTAAGTAGATAAAGTAGATTAAAGTAGATAGAATTTTTTTAGATATCAATATCTGAATATTTTGATATATATTAAACAAATTTTGAGTTACTATCATACAAAGACTTCACGGTAAATTAGCGTGCATGCTTTCACGGGATATCCTTGGAATTGTATCAGTTCACTGAATTTTCATTAATTTCGGTCTTTTGTTATTTACTCTATATTTGGCACATTTTAAAATTGTGTGTTTTTTTTCATAACTTCAGTTGCACTGGAAATTATTATACTATCACAAAACTTATTTTCCGCTTTAGCAGGCATGACATCCACGGTACAATATCTAACAAGATAAGATATGGGTAAACCCATATCCAAGGATACTCGATTGTTCACATACCTGTAATATCTGTACAATTTTGAAAAGGATCATTTTCAAACAAACAAAAACAAAACAAAAAGATGCGTTTATGTTTATGATTTTTTATTTCATTTCTATAGGGTTCGTTTCTTTGGATTCTTCTCTCAGGATCACCATTAGCCTTTTCTGTTTCTTAGCAATATTGAAAATGGTGGGAGGGGGGTCAAAACTGCACATGTACTAGATAATACACAGTTAGGTTTTTATTTGAAATGCCTATCAATATCGAGACACATACACTCGAAATCGTTAACATCACGCATATAAACTCGCTCCAATGATGCAACAATAGAATCCTTTCGGAACTCCTCGTAATTTTAGTCAAAGTTTACCTGTATGGGCACAATGTTCCGATGGTAAAGTTATTGTTTTTACTGAATAATTGTGCTAACCTGATATTACATTTAATATCAATGACATTTTATCAATATTCAATAAAAAAAAAACGTTTTGTTGACATTTCTGTACAGTTTTGATTAAAATTACAGGTATTGGGAATTAAAAATCGACTTACCTCACGGGAAGTCTCGCACACGCGTGTTATTACCAAATTTTTCAACGGATGACAACATGTAATACAATCACTAATTTGACAGATATTTGCGAGCATAGGGGTCTTTTCTATTTCAGTTTTGTTTGCTGTTTGTTTGTTTGATTTTTTTTTCACAATTCTAATTTTTATTATAGATAATAATAATACGACTTTTTAAACATTACACATTTTTATTCAAATCAAAGTGAACTAATACTATACGGAACGATTAAGGATTTTAAAAGAAAAGACATGGCCATATCTTTTATTTCTAAAATTAATTGATATACGATGTATATCCATAATGAAATATTTCCGCTCAAACTATGTTGGTATAAGTTAACTAACACAAGACGTAGACAGGAATAAAAGCCCTTACTTGATAAACTAGAGTTTTCTTTGTGCGTCGTGCTTTAAATGAATAAAGTTATTAAACCATTTCAAACGTTAGTTTTTAAACTATTACGTACCATAGAAGTAGATATGAAACTTTGCAGTAGCCTGATAGTAAATTGTTGTTCTGCTAATTAAAACATTTAATATATACAAAGATATATTTCCATGTAAATTCTAAAGTCACAAAATTCAGAATCGAAAGACCATCATATCTATATATTATTCTATTTAACGAAAATCAGATCAAGTATTAAAATAAATATGATGTAATCATAAATATGATAATTATTGGTCGATTTTAAAAACAAAGAATTTAAAGAAAGATAACTCTACTACATAATCAATAATATGTCTGCCTGATGCTGAGGAAACGGTGGGGTATGAATATTTGTAGTATTCACTATCAAAACATGAACAAATCGCTTCAAATCATTAGTAAAAATACGCCTCTTAAGTTATGTGTAAGCAGATAATTGATCTAGGGTGAGTTAAACTGATAAAAAGTCGTCAGATGCCAAACTATTTCCTACGCCATGACATTGTGATCTGGACCCAAAAACAATTATATACTCTTGAATAGATAGTACGCACTGATCGAGTATATGAAAAATATGGCTGTTCAAGATTATTAAACTAGAATCTCTGTATTCTTAGCATGTATCGCTCATCTGGCGAAACCTAAAAAGTTATCTTATAGCGATGGACGAGATGATAGAAAATGTATTCTCTGCTGGTGGCCATGTTTTCTATCGAACTTGCAATATCACTCCTTCCAACTGGATGAAATGAGTAATTTTTTAAAAAAGGCCCTCCTTAATACATAGGGAAACGAATGCAAAGCAAAAAACAAAAACAAAAACAAAAACAAAAAACAAAAACAAAAACAAAAACAAAAAAAAAACGGAATAAGAGGAAATCTCAAAACAAAAACCCTAAAGCATGGCAATTTATATTTAACACAAAAAAACAATAACGCCTCAAAATTACAGCACTAACAGAGTGAAAGCCTACAAAAACTGCACGTATCATCGTTTGGTAATGTAGCGTAAAGCTGATCTGCTCAACCAGTCACACAGACACGTAAAAATGTTGTGTTGAAAGCGGTTATTGTCATTTTCTAACCCTTCGACAAATTCAATCAAAATTCGTGTGCAGTGTGGAGTCCGCAAAAAAGATTTCCCATGCTTGAGGTGCATGCTCTTTTTATTTTGTCAGTTATGGTGTACTTGTTCATATAAAAAAAACTCATATAAATTCAACATTTGTTCTCTATCAGTTTTTAAACATCTTTGATTTTATGGTCTTCCAAACGTTTAGATTTTATCTGCACCGAAGAGACATAAGTTGTTGAAATGCGCATAAGCAAAAATTGAATTTGCAGTAACTTCGGTATTAAGTTATTTGTCTTTCTTGTTTTGTAAAAATTAAGCTATGTTTTGCCATCTGTATATACATATACTCCGGATTTTTCTTGCCAAGTTTTCTTACAATTAACTCGATGAGTGCTCTTTAATCATTTATATGTTGTATTGTCTATTGGTCCCTTTTCGAGCACTGGATGAGTGTTTGAAGAGTACATATTATTTCCATGTTGTATGTTGGTGAAAAACATACAGAATGAAGTGAACAATATTCGACAAGAACTGACCATTAATGGAGAAAAGATAACAGGAAACACTTACAATGGCCGGACATTACAATCACATGACACAACCCACCAGACATCGGAACTCAGGATAGCCGGTACGGTTAAACCGGTTTATGGGTACCCAAACCTCCCTTTCCTCTATCCCGTTTCCCTATAGTATTATAAACATACAAATAAAACCCAATAAAGGTGAACCATTAACTCCAAGTCCACAATCTTGAAAAAGAAAGAATAAGACAAAACGTAATTTAAAAAAGATGGGCCAGAGAGTGCTCGCCGCTAAATTGCCGTCTAGTCTGCTGCCAAAAACTAATCCTGTAAAATTTGGTTGAATTTGCATCAATGTTTAAAGAGTAGATGTTGAAATATCATTTTACTATGATATTGCTATGGTCGAACAAGTGAATCGAAATCAAGATTAAAAACAAAAGCTTACAGTCAGTACCTTAAAAGGGTAACACATTATATGCATATCAAATGGAAAAAGTGACACTTCGATCACACATCGTGCAAAAAATTCACTAAACGTTCACCGTCTTTTTTTTTATTCGCAGAAATTAGCTTCCTTTGTCTTTTATAGGTCTGTAACTTTTTTGCCTCAAGATTCATCATTTTCTTCAAAGTGGGATGCAATAAACGGGAATAACTTTATTATCTAATCTAATTTGCATCGTTTAAATTCAGGGACCAATCGCATAAAAGCCAGGTCAATTCGGGTAAAAGTCAGGACACATTAAAATTGAAAATCAGGAATTACGGTCTTCCAGAACAATTCATGTCGCTGTTCTCTTGTTGGATTTCGATGTATTTGAAGTGTCGATACTGTCAGTGGTTTTACTTGAAAATGTGTGCTTTCATTATAAAGAAAATTGTATTTTTAATGAAATTGGAATTTTGTTTTTATTTCAAATACGCATTCATGAATTTGAGAGATTAAAAGCGTGTAGTATGCTATATGGTAACTATCTAAGATTAACTATTCCAATTTAATGAAAGCAACCTATCTTAAGAGCTATGATGAAAGCGTCTGCATGTTTACATTTTTTCAAAATTATTCGTATAGAATCCGGGACAATCGTAGAAGAGCAGGACAATTTATCGTAGAAAATCATGTCCTCGCAGGACGACGTTACCTACTGTGACTACGGAAAATATAAACTTAAGTATTTTAATAAATATAAAAATGTAGGTCTTGATTTATTATATATCAAAAACTGTCATTCATTTACCTCCTCATATGGACGAAATCATCATTTATTTCAGAGGTAACACTTTTTTGCTATCACAAACAACATATATATATTATCACTGACAACAGATTATAGCTGTGAAGTGGCGATCCCGAAATAATATAAAACCTTGCCATTTGATTATAATAAATCACATTCATCACATTGATGTCATGTTTTTCTTAAAGTTTGGGGGCTGTGAACAATGATATGAGCATAAACATTTTCAAAAAAGTGTTGGTAGAGTGCAGAATGTTCAGTTGTAAACAACTTGGTTTTGCTTCCATACAGTAATCACGACAAACAGGAAATAGATGTGTGACAGTCTTGAAAAGGGGAGACACGGTACAGCTCATCATACCAAAGCTGCAGACCAAATATAAAATCATTCCTGTATACACATGCTGAAAATTCCTTGACGAAAATTTCGGAAGTACGTACCGACGGACGCACGTACGGATTTAGATAAAACTTAATGTCCCCGTCGCCTAACAGTGGGGGCATAAAAAACAATTCAAATGGCCTTAATTTCAGGGATGGCGTCAAAAATACGTAAAAGATTTCAACGAAATTTGACTTTTACGTAGATTTCGTAGAGAGAAATCGATTTGGTTGTCATATGAATAATTGATATTTTGTAAATAAATAAATATTTTAATCTTATATGTCATGAAAACGTATGATTTAATGATAAGAAGAATGAATTTTATATTACAATTGTGAAAAAATAATTTGATTTGACATTTGGTGAAAATAAACAATTTTTTTCGCAATGTCCATGCAAAAAAATATTTTTTCTAGGCAAATTCGCCCAAGCCTCCCACTGATAATCAAATAGTCGTCCCCTAAATAAATTGAAAATTACTACTCTTTTTAACAATATCTGTTATTACTGCATCACCCGAGTACTTATGTTGACATGGACAAAAAATATACTAAAAATTATTACAATTCAAATCATGTCTATTTGCATGTTTAACATACGTGAAGTCAACCTGATTCGCAAATAAATGCAAAAACGGTTATCTTTGAAGCTAACTAATTAAAATACACATAGAAAACCAGTTGTTGCTGGAGTCCATTGTTTTTAGCTTACCTGACTACAGACTGGATGAGATTTCACCATCACTTTTCGTCCATCGTCCGTCCGTCGCCCGTCCGGCGTAAATTTTTCTTTTAAAATTTTCTTCTCTGAAACTACTAGGCTAATTGGAACCAAACTTGGTAACAATTGTCCTTTGGTGGTCCTCTACAAAAAAATTTGGGGTTTTGCACCTCAACCAAGATGGACGCCAGCGGGAAGAATAGTTTTGACGTTGGACCCTTTGGGAAAACACAATTAGAGATCTTCACCTCCGAAACCTTTGAGCCAATGGGAACAAAACTAGGCCACAGTGGTCCTAAAATAGTCCCCTGTAAAGAGTTGTTTTTTCAGGTCAGCGCTATATCCAAGATGGCCGCCAGCGGGGAACTTTTAACATTGCATCCACTGGGGAAACTTTTAACGGTTGATCCTATGGGAAAGACATTCAAAGATCTCCTCTGAAACTGCTGAGCCAAATGTATTCAAACTTGGCCACAATAGTCCATAGGTGGTCCCCTGAAAAAAAAATTCAGGTCAGCGGTATATCCTAGATGGCCACCATCGGGGAAAAAGTTTTAACATTGGATCCTATGGGAAGAGACATTCAAGATCTTCTCCTCTGAAACTGCTGGGGCAAATGGAATCAATTATAACCACAGTGGTCCTTAGATGGTCCCCTGCAAAAAAGTTGTTTTCAGGTCTGCACTATATTCAAGATGGCCACCGATGGGGAACACAGTTCAAAGTTGAGCCCTATGGGAAAAGACATTCAAATAACTAAATACCGAAGTTACTGTGAATTTAAATTCTGCATATGCGTATTTCGACAACTTATGTCTCTTTAGTGCAGATAAAATCTAAACGTCTTGAATACCATAAACTCAAAGATTTTAAAAAACTGATAGAGAACAATTAACCAATATGATCTAAATGTAAATCCAAAATCAGCTAAGGACAGAGCTTTGCATGAGGGAGATACTCCTTAGTTTTCAACAAAATTTACATGAATTTAGATATTGCAAGGTTCCAAATAGAATCGGCTTTCGGGTCAGCACCNGTAACAAATAACTTAATACCGAAGTTACTGTGAATTTAAATTCTGCATATGCGCATTTCGACAACTTATGTCTCTTCAGTGCAGATAAAATCTAAACGTTTGGAAGACCATAAACTCAAAGATATTAAAAAACTGATAGAGAACAATTTACCAATATGATCTAAATGTAAAACCAAAATCAGCTAAGGACAGAGCTTTGCAGTAGGGAGATACTCCTTAGTTTTCAACAAAATATACATGAATTTAGATATTGCAAGGTTCCAAATAGAATCGGCTTTCGGGTCAGCACCGAAGTACTGACTACTGGGCTGGTGAATTCCCTCGGGGACTAACAGTCCACCAGCAGTGGCAGCGATCCAGTGGTAACAAATAACTAAATACCAAAGTTACTGTGAATTTAAATTCCGCATATGCGCATTTCGACAACTTATGTCTCTTCAGTGCAGATAAAATCTAAACGTTTGGAAGACCATAAACTCAAAGATCTCCTCTGAAACTGCTGAGCCAAATGGAACCAAACTTGGCCAGAATAGTTCAAAGCCAAAAAAGTTGTTTTTCAAGTCTGTGCTACATCCAAAAAGGTCACCAGCAGGGAACATTGTTTTGCATTGAATCCTATTTGAAAAGACTTTCAAAGATTTTCTCCTCTGAAACTGTTGAGCTGATTGAAACCAAACTTGGCCAAAATAGTCTTTAGGCGGTCCTCTACAAAAAAGTTGCTTTTCAGATCTGTGCTATATCAAAGATTGCCACCAGCAGAGAAGATAGTTTTAACATTGGTCCGAAAGGAAACTTTTTCAAAGATCGCATCCTCCAAAACTGCTGAGACAACTGGTACCAAACCTGGCCACGATATTCCTAAGGTTGTCCAGTGCAAAAACGAAGTTTCTTTAGCCAACGCTATATTCAAGATGGCCGCCAGTGGGAACACAGTTTTATATTGGACCCTTTGGGAAAAGACATTCAAAGATCTTCTCCAAAAAAGTGTTAGATTGTCCCCTGCAAATAAGATGTTTTTTTAGGTTCATGATCAAATGTTTTAACTGTCATCCAACATGGTTGTCAGCAGGGAACTTACTTAATTGGACCCTATGAGAAATGCATACAAAGATCTTCTTTAAAAGAAATCCTGAATGCATTTTTAAGAAATATGACTTGAATTATACTTATGGGGTGCTGATCAAGAGAGTAGGTAGTAGGGAAAAATGATTAAATGTTGGAGCATTTGACATTAAGGTTTCTTTCCATAGTTTGAAATTGAGACCCTTTAACAAAGACGTTTTTAACTAAGTGTATTGGTCATGGTCAAGGTGAGCGAAACAGGCTCTTGAGAGTCTCTCATGGAATGTATTCGTGAACGAATTTATGATAAAAAAAGGCATTTCTAGTTGGAACGCTACCCTCTTTTTTTTTTTTTTTTTTTTTTTTTTTTTTTTGTTTGCTTAGTTCATCATTTGGGATTNTTTGGGATTGTCATAATCTGTTGTCAGTGATAGTCAATAATTCTAAAACCTAAAACCTAATGTTCTGGATTGCCAAAAACTGGAATTCAATTAGGATTCCACCGCTATTCAGTACCAAATGATATGCTAGATTTTTATTTACAATAAATCAAAAGTTGTTTATTTTATAACCGTTGAAATTATTAAGTTATTTAAAGGCGTTTTTAGATGACGAGTATTTTAATGCGGATTTTCAGCAGTAAAGTTGAAAATTACAAATTACTCCCTTAAAATCTCCGAAGTCTCAAAAGATCGTAAATCGGTATTTGTCACGAATATTTATAGACATAGTAGATATATATATATTAATATGATTTATGTGTAAGTGAAAGCATTACCTTCCTCTATCTTAAAGTTGTTTACAACTCTGCAGACGGGATAGCCACTGTAGATGGGATTGCCGGTGATAGGGTGTGTTAAATCACTGCGTATGATAAATATGTGATAAAATACGGACAAAAATAAAAACAAAACAATGACAAATTAAGAAAACATTTTCAAGGTCAAAATTTTGACTTTAAAAATCAAAGTTTCGACTTAAAAAAAAACTCGAAATTTCTACTTTTTTAAACTCAAAATGTCTGCTTTTTTAAAAAAAAATCTGACTATTTTGAACTCGAATTTCGAAATATTGAGTTTTAAAGACAAAAATTTGAGTTTTGGAAAGTCGAAATTCACCGGAGTTCAAAAGTTAAGCCCTAATTTAGAGTTTATAACTGTCGAAATTTTGATTATTCACAAGTCGAAGTTTCGACTTTTCAAAAAAAAAGTCAAAACTTTGAGATGAAAGTTGAATATGGAGTTTGAATTTAAATTAAAGTTAAGATTTCGTTATTTTGATATTTATTACCACTGGGCCGATGCCTCTGCTGGTGGACTGTTAGTCCCCGAGGGTATTCACCAACCCAGTAGTCAGTACTTCGGTGCTGACCCGAAAACCGATTTTATTTCAATTTGCAATATCGAAATTTTACCAAAATTTGCTTAAAACTAAGGAGTATCTCCCTCATGCATAGCTCTGTTCTTAGCTGAATTTTGGCTTTTCTATTTAGACCATTTTGGTTATTTGTTCTCCAACAGATTTTACACGTTTTGGTTAATTGACTTCCAAATGTTTTGGATTTATCTGCACTGATGAGACATAAGTTGTCGAAATGCGCATATGCAGAAAATAAATTAACAGTAACTTCGGTATTTTGATATTTAATGTCGAAAATTAAACTTGTACATGTTTTATTCTGTTCCAAGAAGCCGCACCGTGTAATAGATTATTACTTGTAGCCTAACTCACAATGTTAGCTCTTTAGCCGATAATAATTTGTTGTCTTCTATAGACATGAATCTTTCAATTCTAATGAGCATTGGCCACTTGTGTTGAATATAACTGTGACCGACAGAGAGATATAAATAGATCAATACCCTAATTACATATTGGATGGTGGATTTGTCCATTATAGCTATGGGGGAGTGCCTTCAATCCTAACTCCACGTGTTTGTGTTGTTATAAATATTTTGATTAATAATTATGTTTGTCACGTTTATGTAATGTAGTTATTGTTTATGTTTGATTTGCAACTCATGAGGGTCAGTCTTGTGCGTAAATATACTTTATCTATTTATTAATATGAAGAATTGGTTGTAAGGGGGCGTATTTTCGATCGAACACCCACGTGATTGTGCTTTTTTACTAATCAACAAAGGCTTACAATTATTTTACCCGCGTGAACACTGTAGCTTGTCATTCTCGTATGAACAAACAGCGTTTACAAAAAAGGCTTCATAGAAGACAAATATTTATAGAATCAATACACGCATGTCGTTAATAACGACCAAACTTTCTGCAATGCATGACTTAATTGTTTCACTTTTAAAAATTCAAATGAAGAGTGTAAAATATCATTGAATAAATTAGAAACAGAATTGAAGCAAGATCATGTATGTCCGTTGTCTGCATGTACAGAAAAAAATGACGAGAAACAGGATAAATGTACANTTTCTGCAATGCATGACTTAATTGTTTCACTTTATTCTCACCGCAGGTATCTTTGTCCTGCGAGAACACGATTTCTATGCTGCAATTCGGTCCTAATTTCTACTGATAGATTCTTGATTTCTTACGATTTGTTTTGTGTTGAAATAGTATATTGCGCGATATGTAGATCTTTGAAAGTATTATAATATTTATTTTAATATTTATTTATTTAAATTGCAAACATAAACCCATTAGGGTTGTGGCAATACAATACAAATTAAAACAAACACAAATTAAGCATGAAATAAAGATAAAAAGACATTATTGGTCTCCCTTCCTCAGTTCTAATGACTGTTTTATAAAAGACACTACTGCCTTCACATCATCGGGTGTTATGGGTTTAAAATAATTTTCAATTTTTCGTTATTTGGTGAAACGGAAGTAGATATGAAAATATTATAATTTTGATAATGATCAAATAGTTTTTTCTCTCAAATCTGTATTTAATTTACAAGTGAAAAAGAAATGGTATTCATCTTCGACAGATTTAATTTACTTTCTCCCATTAAATCTTTTGCATATGTATACCAGCTGTATCTAATATTTTTGTCAAATCAAAAGCTTCTTTTAGCAACGGGTTTATGTTTTCATTATTTAATCTGGCTAAGTATATCAAAGTTTGGGATTTTTCGTAAGATTCTAATGGTACTAAATTAAGTTCTTGTCTTGCTATTATATTTTGTTGCACTTTTCTTAATTCCCAAAACATTTTTGTAAAATTTAGTTGAACTTTTTCTAGAGGGGTTTTATTGATAAAAGAAAGGATATTTACTGTTTTATTATTTTCAATAGCTCTTAGTTTAGCTCTATGTAGCTGTAAATTAGTATCCATAAAGCATATTTCAGAATTATATGTGAGAATAAGACGAATCAAAGTCTCATACAAATTACAAGCGACTTTGACAGGGACTTCACTAAAGTTTGAAGTATATGTTTTAACAGCATATAAAATTTTTCGAGCTTTATTTGCTGAATTTAAGATGCAATTATACAAGCTTCCATTGTTAGAAATAATACAACGTAAGTATTTGTATTCCTTTACATTTTCCAACATTTGTTCTTTATATTTTATAAAATTTGTATCTATTTTTGATGAATTATTCTGAAGAATCATAGTTTTTGTTTTCTTAGTATTTAGTGTTAATTGCCATTTATCACAATATTCTTATAATAAATTCAACCTGTTTTGAAGTCCCTTTGCAGACTCGGATATAATAAGTAAATCGTCTGCAAAAAAGGCTTCCTAATGAAGAATTGATTAATTTGACAGGTTTACTTTGAGTTTGAGTAAAGAGATTACTTATGTTATTGATGAAAATATTAAATAGAATAGATCTTAAAGAATCCGCTTGTCGAACACCTTTATAAATATTAAATAGGTTTGAGTGTTTATCTTTATACTTAAAAGAACTTTGAGTATTTTCAAATTGCTTTTTGATAATATTAAACATATTTTTACCAACCCCTGTTTTATATAATTTGTATAATAAACCTTTTCTCCATAGAAAATCAAAGGCTTTTTGAAAATCAACAAAGCAAATATAAAGCTTTTTCCTATTCTTAAAAGATATTTGTTTATTAATGATTTTAAAATGAATATGCTGTCTGATGTTCTATGGTTTTCTCTAAAACCAAATGGTGACATGTTGTATTTGTCTTCTATAAACTTATTAAGTCTGTGATTCAAACAAGCGCTAACAACTTTGGAAAGACAGGTCATCAACGAAACTCCTCTATAATTATTAAGATCATTTTTGTCTCCAGATTTGTGAACAGGAATTATATAGGATTTTTCCCAGTTTTGGGGTAACATCAAGATTTCAAAATAATATTAAAAAATTTTGTTATAGATTTCAGTGTTAATTGGCTACTGTATTTTATAATTTCATTAATGATATTATCTGGTCCACGGCTTCTGTTATTTTTTAAATTTTTATTACATATTTTACTTCTGTGATTGTGAAAGGTTTATCAGTTGATTCTATATAAATCAAGTTTTTTTTCTATGTCAATGAATTCTAAATTTATCTGTTTTTTTTCAAATTCTGTATTTATTGTTTTACAATCTCCCTGGTTTTGGAAATGTTTTTCTAAATGACTGATATCATTATAGATTTCAACATTATTACATTTTCTTTATTATTTGGGTCTTTTTCATATTTCTAAGTATTTGCCAGTAATTATTGGACTTGTCATTATATGAAGTGTCCAGTTTCTCATACAATTCTTTTTTTTTTTTGCTTTACCATCTTTTTCGTGGTTTTAAAAAGTTGAAGATATCTAATTCTATAGTTATTTATATTAACATCATTCGCATTTGTTTTAATTTTGTTTCCTGTATAATTTATTTGATGTTTTATATCTGTTATAGAGTGGTCCGACCAAGGCTGTTTTATCTTTTTATTTTTTCTAAAGATTTTTCTTTTCATTTGACACGAGTTATTAGAAATATACAGTAAAATATTTCTTATATCATTTGTTGCCACATCAACACCCATTTGATCCTCACTGTATGATTCAGTTTCAAAATTTACAATATTATTAATACAAAAAATGTAACAGTTTCATTTGATAAATAATTAAATCATTTTAATTTAGATTTTAGATTTTTCTTTATCCCACTTATATTTTATGGTTTCAGACTAATAGACCATTTGCCAATTCAAGCGGAATTCCCGAATTTGACCTCGCGATTTACAAACTTGGGCAAAGGGAAGCAACTCTAGACCGGACAAACACGGGTAGTTTCCAACGTAAACTAACCAAAATGTAAAAATTATTTTCTCTTGACCTGCATGGATTCCAAGCTTCATCTTTGGTGAGATATATCAAAATAATATATCCTTTAATGTGCCTGTTTGTTTTTTTTAATATCCCAATAGATCTCATGAGCCAGAATGTTGATTTATAAGGGTTTCTTCGGTAAATGTGACAACCTGTCCGGTGTCACGTGACGTTGATTGAGTAAAAATTTTAAAGAACGGAACCAAAGTCGGTAATTGGCAAATCACCTATTCTCATTAGAAAATGTATTAAAATTTTGCTTTTGTATATTGCATTTTAGACTGAACGCAATTTGTGTGTGGTCTGATAAATAATTAGTCATGAGTAATAAAATTTTGAACTGAGGAAAGGAGATCTTCAGCATAGTCAACAACAATGGAATGCACCTTCCATAATTTCTCCCGTCTGGTGTCACCACTGCACTATCAGGTTTTGTTCTATGACGTCGTGATTCCGGGAAAATTCACGCACAAGGAACAATTATTGAGCATGCGTGAAATACCAGTTTTCCCGCGATTTACCTGATAGTGCAGCAGCGACACCATCCGGGAAAAGCACGAAGGTGAAATCCATTAATCCATTACTAGTAATACAAATAGTATCTCTTTAATATTCGTAATCATAGTTCAGTAAGATTTACCCCCATGAGAGTTTATTATTTTATCACGATTATATCTATCGTTGCATTTATTAACCTTATAGTTTTCAGGTAATCAGTCATTGCTTGAAAATTTATTTAGATCACGGCTATCAAATTTGACATAGTCTAAATTATTTCCAGTTCGAGCATTGCGATCTCCAACAAGTATAATTTTCCCTTTTTGTGTAAATTTATTAATCTCTTCTTCTATATGTATGAAGTCATTATTATAATGAGTTGAATTTACTGGTGGTATATAAATCGCTCATAAATATACGTCTTCATTAAATCCAAAGAAATCTTTTGTTTAATTTTATCCACATTCGATCAGTGGAGTCAGTTCCCGTTTTTATATAACTAATCCCTTTGTGTATTGCCTTTTAAAGAGTATTATGATACCACCACTGTGTCTTTTTGCTTTTTTCTTCTTCTTACGAATTTTACAAAAAGAATTGAATCCTTCAAGATTAAATTTTTTTCATCTCCTTTCCATGTTTCCATAAGGATATTTATATCGCAGTTAAGTTTCATTTTTAAAAAAATCATCTTCTGTTTTATTACCTAACCCATGAATATTCCATGCAGATATGTTGAGATTGTTAATACCTTTTCTCATAGTAATCTGATATTTAGTATGGATATTTGTTCCCATTTTATAAAAGTGAAAAATATTTGGTATGACAGGCACAATACAGTCATTGACTATAAATGTATAACTCTAATTTTCAAGTCAACTTATTATATGCAATTGAAATTTTCATATACAAACAAATATCAGAATAATCAATATTTCACAATATTTTTTCATACTGCAAAGAATAAAAATAAATAAGATGTAATTTGTTGCAGATTATGGTATAGAGTTTTATTCATTCTAAATATTCATTTAGTTGTGTCCTTTGTTGATTTATAATTCATTGCACATAGTTTCATTCATACTAAATGTTCATTTAATTATGCCTCCTTTCTCTTACCATATATTCAAACATTCTATATAGATTAAAGTCATTATCAAATTTATCATTGTCGTACATGGTGTTACTATGTTTTGTTGGGAATGAAACAACGGCAGTAGAATACCGAAGGAACAAAGGGGTGACATTCACAAAAATCGAAGTCAAAAGACAGGGCAAAAACGAGAACACAGAAAACAATGACGTTAGACACAAAAACAATGACGCCAGACAGACACAAAGCACAGAACCAGAAACCACAACATTCAGAACAAAGGCACTCACAGTGTGAACTCCAGTGAAACTGAGAGTGACATCAGGTGCTCCGGAAGGGTAAGCATGTCCTGCTCTGTTAACAGCACCCGTCACACTGTGAGTGATTCAATCCGGGAAAATGTCAAAGGCGGTAGTCAAATCCGGGAAGACGTGAATCTAGCTGAAAATGTCCACTTTCATTTGGGATACTGACACGTCATATCTTTCAATGATGCTATGGTGACGGCCATAGAATTTCTTGAGGGATGAAATTAACAAAGGTTGAACAAATCCCTGACTAAGCAGCTTTTGGGACAGTGTTTTTGCTCTGTTCAAAAAATCACTGTACAAACTACAAGCTCGACAGTAACGAATCAACTGTGAAATGTACACTCCATAGGCTGGAGAGGTAGGTATATTGCTGCTAAGAAAGGGAAAGTTCACAATGGGGAAATTAAAATCATCACGCTTGTCATATAGCTTAGATTTCAAACGTCCATCTTCGTCAATATACAATAAAAGATCTAAGTACGAAGCTGAAGAAGGTGTTTCAGTTGTTTCTTGAATTTCAAGCTCATTTGGATAGATCTGATGTAAATAATCCTTAAATTTAGGATTATTAAGAGAAAGCACATCGTCTATGTAGCGGAAGCTGAAATTAAAGGATTGGGCTAAATGTTTTTGTTTTCTTTGAATAAGCCCTTGTAAAAACTTGGCCTCGAACGAGTAGAGGAAAAGGTCAGCTAAAAGCGGCGCACAGTTTGTTCCCATAGGAATCCCTATTGTCTGTTGGAAAACACGACCTCCAAATTCGACATCTTCTTTCTCTATTTTGCCAATTTCTACTTTGACCTGTACTACCATTATCTATATATAGAATCCACAACAGCATCGAGTGAGAAACGACATTTCTACACTAGAGACAGTTAAATTTTCAAATTTTTAAACGCGAGGCTCGCCGAGCGTTTAAAATATTTGACAATTTAACTATAGAGAGTGTAGAAATGTCGTTCCACACGAGATACGTTGTGGATTTTATTTCTCTAATGTTTTCAAGGCGATTTTGGACAAGAAATTGTCTCCCCTTTTCCGACAATCTGAAATAAATTTGTTTTTTGAGCGTGACGTCATCAGGCATGGTCTTCTTTTTATGGCGTCACAATGGTAAAGTCGGAAAACGGCAAACATATTTGACGTCATGATTGAATTTCAGCCAATCACTTGCCGAGAACAACATTCTCTCTAGAGAGGAGAAACGATTTCTCCCACTGTTCAGGAAACGTGAAAACAGCACAGAAATTAGAGAAAGTAAAATTTCTTTTGTTCATGTATTCTTGGTTTCTATATCTTTTTTCATTGTTAAAACCATTTTGATTATATGTTATGCCTAACAATTCACTTACTACCAGTTTGATGTTTCTTACAAAAGCTCTTACCCCCTTTTTATTAGGATGGATGCCATCATAAAAATTTTGAAATTCATACATATTATCAACATTAACTAACTTAATACTGTTTTCTTTGCAAAAGTCTCTCACTAAGGAATTGTACAATTGCCTCTTTTCATTAAAAGCATCTGTTCTATAAAATCTGGGTAATATTTCCCCTAAAACTATGACTGTTTCGGGTAATACTTGTTTTACTGTGGAGTATAAATTTTCAATTTGTTGCATCATCTCGTCTGGTGTATCATTTTCTAAATCATTTTATCCAATCTGGATATACAATACTTTGGTCTCAACTTTTCCCTGTTTCATGAACTCCATAGCACCGGTTATGGCTTTATTCCATAATTCTGTTATTCTGACATCCTTATTTTTATAAAGTTTATATCGGTCAATATCAACCCTACTATATGAAGATCAGTTTTCACTTTTGGGTTTTGTGATTTGGCCGGGTATCTTATATTTTTGTCTCTGATTTTTGTGTATTTGGGTTCGTCTTAGTACTTCTTTCCACATTTTGTTCCGTATTTTCTTGTTCTTTGTAAGGTTCATCTTTCTTTCCTGGTAACATCTTTTGACTAATTATGGCTCCCAAACGAAGTTTGTGGAGACATATTGTTTTTGCTCTGTTTCTTATTATTATTAAGTCTCCCAAACGGAGTTTGGGGAGACTTATTGTTTTACTACCGTTTCTTATTATTATTAAGTCTCCCAAACGAAGTTGGGAGACTTATTGTTTTTGTTGCGTTTCTTATTATTAAGTCTCCCAAACGGAGTTTGGGGAGACTTATTGTTTTACTACCGTTTCTTATTATTATGGCTCCCAAACGAAGTTTGTGGAGACATATTGTTTTTGCTCTGTTTCTTATTATTATTATTATTATTCTTCCGCTTTCCCTGCTTTCCGCACAAATATTTGTCCGGAATTTTTCTCAGTGATGGTAAGAGCTAGGGTATTGAAACTTGGTAGGAAGTTGGAACCCCATGTGGAATTGTGCCTTTGACCTCCGGAATTTTCAAAATGGCGCCCGTTGCCATGGAAACGGAAAAAAGGCGGGAAAATTGAAAGTGCTCCAAATTGGATGAAAATTGATAGGAAGGTTGCCTAGCATGCATAGAATTGATTTTTGGTCATAAAAATTTCAAAATGGCGCCCGTTGCCATGGAACCGAAAAAAGGCGGGAAAATTAAAAGTTCTCTGATTTGGATGAAAATCGACACAGAGGTTGCCTATGATGTGTGGAATTGAATTCTGGTGTCAGAATTTCCAAAATGGCGACCGTTGCCATGGAAACCGAAAAAAGGCGGGAAAATTA
>MJUU01006012.1:4695-22766 GCA_002080025.1 Modiolus philippinarum | reverse complement strand
AAATACTGAAAATTCCCATTTTTCACGATAATCGTCCAAAATAATCAATTGTACACATATTTTGGTGTCAAAATTATGTTATGATGTATCAAATGCATCTTTTTGAAAGAAAGTAAAACATTTGTATGCTTTGTTCATTTATATGTACATATTTTGGAAGTTTAATTTTGTTGGGTATTTTTCTAAACAGTGTTTTTGAATAAATATGTATCGGTTAAGACAATAAATTGGCATATCTGCAGATAAATCCTTCAGATTTGCAACATATAACGATTAAAAAGTGAAATTTAGACAAATCTGAAATGCTAAAAAATTCCAATTTTGGACAAAACATTGAGTTTAAGCTGACAACTGGGATTTGAAATACCAAATCATGAAAGTGTTCATGCAACTTTGTTATATGCAACGAGGAATTTGCGTGTGGTGGTTATCTTTATCCCAACATAGACAAAAAAATTGACAATTTTGGAGGAAATGTGTTGGGGTAGGTGTAAGATTTTTGGTATTTAGTCACATTCAGCACCCCTTGTTTTTTTCTAAACAATGTTTTAAGACATCTAATGTATCGCTTAGAACAATTAATTGGTATATCTGCAGATATGTTCTACAGATTTGATACATATTGCGATTTAACAGTTAACTATGGACAAATCTGAAATGCTGAAAATTCCCATTTTTCATCAATTTGGGAAGAAATATTAAGTTGTAATCGACCAATGGCTGTTAAAATACCAAGTCATGATGTAATGCATGCAACATTGTCATATACAACAATCATTTTGCATGTTCTGGTTATTTTTATGCGAACATAGACCAAAAATCACGAATTTCAGGGAAAATTTGTTTGGGTAGGGGTAAGATTTTCGGTATTTAGAGTCACATATAGAGTGCCTTTGTTCTGAATGTTGTGGTTTCTGGTTCTGTGCTTTGGGTCTGTCTGGCGTCATTGTTTTTGCGTCTAACGTCATTGTGTTCTGTGTTCTCGTTTTTGCCCTGTCTTTGGACTTCGATTTTTGTGAATTTCACCCCTTTGTTCCTTCGGTATTCTACTGCCGTTGTATAACACTCCTTGTTTTTCTAAACAATGTTTAAAGACAATTTATGAATTACTTAGGACAATTACATGGCATATCTGCAGATATACTCTACACATTTGACATATATTGCGATTTAACGATGAAATACTGACAAATCTGAAATGTTGAAAATTCCCATTTTTCATCAATTTTGGAATACCACATTTCGATGTAATTCATGCATTATTGTCATATACAACACATGTTTTGCGTGTTCTGGTTATTTTTATGTGAACATAGAAAAAAAATTGACAATTTCAGGGAAAAGTTGTTTGGGGTAGGGGTAAGATTTTCTGTAATTAGACTCACATTTAACACTCCTTGTTTTTCTTGGCAATGTTTTAAGACACCAAATGTGTCGCTTGGTACAATTAATTGGCATAGTTGCAAAAATATCATCCAGATTTGGCATATATAACGATATAGCAGTGGACTTTGGACAATTCTGAAATATTGAAAATTCCCATTTTCACCAAATTCGGGCAAAATATTGAATTTAAGTCAACAAATAGCTGTTAAAATATAAAATCATAATATTATTTATGCAACATTGTCCTATACAACACACATTTTGTGTCTTCTGGTTATTTTTTATGAGAAAATAGACAAAAAATTGACAATTTTTTAGTAAATTTGTTGGTGTAGGGGCAAGTTTTATTGATATATGATGTATATTTTACCTAAAAACGGCCATTATTTGTTATGGTTGTAAAGCTAATATAATAAGCTTTCATTTGATACCTATTTTAAAATGATATTTGTTTACTAAAAATAACATTAGGCAAAAGAAAGACAAAACTTATTCAAAAACGAAATTATTCAAAGGTCCCTGTATTTGGTATATTTGAAAATAGAATTTTAATCATGTTAACATTGTCTTAACCTATTTTATATTGAAGAAAATAGATTGAAAAGCTAAAAACAATTTTCAGAATCGGGAATTGAGATGCACTTCGGGTTCTCTAGACCATCAAACTTACGCAATTTCAATGAAAATATCAGTTTCATTCATAGTAAGAATTTGGATGAGATAGACAGGGTGGTCTATATATCATCAAACTTTCACAATTTGAGGAAAATTATAAAATTTTGTAAACATTTTATAGCAGTTGGGATACGGTTTATCGCGTTTTAGATGGTATTGGGGAAATAAATAACACTTTAAAGGATCTCTGAAAAACTTATACTATAGGCTATCATTTCATATCTCTTTTTTTAATTGGAGGTATTAGTCAACATTTGAAACAACATTAACAAAAAGTCTGATGGTGGTCTGAAAATGGGACCTGTTCCACTGTTACTTGCAAATTATTCTCATGTAAACCCGTATTTTTAAGAGGGTATAAGCAGACTTAACCAAGAAAGATCATGGGATTGGGAAGTATGGGAGGGATACACGGAGTTTATTACAGCCCATGGCCTATATCATTTTATTGCTCGATGTAGTTGGCACGATCAACCTGTTTCGGGTTTGTCATCTGATTGTAAAAACAAAAGTCATGACCAATGTACAGCAGTGAATGATGTTAATCTTTATAATGCGAAAACGAAGAAAAATCATTATTAAATTAACAAAATTTTACTAAGTATGCGTGTATAAGTAGTACGGAAAATCATAAAAAAACAAACTAATGCTATTTTATTTTTAGAAAGTACCTAAGAGGTCATGTTTAGGAAGAAAATATATGGTTGGCCGGATATTATCTCTTTCCTTTTATGCAATAAATTCTACATCTGAATTTGTTTAGTACATGAATCAACGATGTAATGTTCACATGAACAACGATGTAAGATACACATGAACCATATACTGAATAGTCCATGCTTTACCATGGTACATGAACAGAAAATATCATTTTGGAAAGTACAATACCATTTTTTATTTTCTATTTTTTCTTTTTGTTGATTAAGAGTATTTGCATTTATAAATGTTATACAAAATGTATGTATATTGGGTGAAAGACGAGACTTCACGTAATATCCGTGGGGGATGACGGGGGTATGTTCTCCCGATTCCCAGATTTTTTTTTCCAAATTCCCCATATTTGTACATTTAGTCATTAAAAAGAAAAATCGAAAACAAAAATGTCATCAACAATTTTATTTGCCCGGTTTAGGATTAAATACAGAAGGGTTCCACTACAATTTGTTTTCTATCATAGTATTAACATTAGCGAGAAACAGTCGATAACAATACCACTGACTGATCTAAAAGAACTGTAAAAATGATCAACCTTTTCATGTCATCTTCTGATTTTTTTAAATGCTTTTGCAAAAGGTTAAAATCTCGAAAATATAGATTATGAAAAAAAAAGGAAATGGGGTAAATGTCAAGGAGACAACATCCCACATCCAGGCCAAAACGACCAAAAACAAAACATTAGTTTGACTAAGCCTATATCGATCACTTGACAAAGTACATCTATACGATTCCAATCTAAACAAACGATGTAGGCATTTCTTACTTTGTAATGAGGTTGGAATTGGATAAATTAAGAAACCTTTGTTTATTAGGGGCCTTCTATGTGTAATTCCTATAAATTAAGGATACATTTGCTTCCGTTATTTCAAAATATCAAAAATAATATTCCCATAAAAATTAAATGTTAAAATGTATATAATGCTATCTGCCACTTAATTGTTTCCAGAAGAACCCGTATGAGCAATCATTGTATAGAGCAACCCATACATCATTCCTTCATTCGTTATAACCGGTGACCTCAACAATGTTAAACATGAGAAATTAAGAGATCAGTTCACAAAAGGTCCACATATTGTGAACCACAACCCATCAATTGGAAACGTAACTTTAAAATATTGCTGGATACAGTTTAGGATATCCCAAACAATAGAATAAGAGAGAAAATGTGAATGTTGAAACACTGTCAGACGATAAGGTCATTGATTGTAGATAGAATGAGGCTCCCTAAGAAAACCATGAGTCCAAATCCAGAAAGCATATTTGAAGATCCCGATGAACAAATCATTTTCCTTTCTCTATGACAATTATGTTTCTGTGCCAGCTGACAAGGTCCGTAACAACATCACATTTTCTGCAAAAGAAACTGCATTGACTTCTTAATGAGGGAGATGATTCATTTTGAACGAAAGACTGTTTTAAATCTAAGTTCCGCTGAACTCAACCATTGAAACGGTGTAAAACATAAAATTTTCTACAAATTATACTTCTCTCTCACATGATAAGTCAAAGTCAGCACACCGGAATTAATACATCAGTCTTTCCGAGCAAAAAAGGGTGAACCAAGATAATCGTATTTCGTATGGCTGTTACTAAGTAAAGAATGTGGCCTATTTTGATAAACATCACACTGATTAAAAAGAGGATAAACAGAGGAGGAATTCATCGCAAGGCTTGATTTTTTCATTCATACATGTAACATACTTGCAGAATTTGGAGGACAAGCCATCCAGCAGAAAAAAAGGAATCCAATGAGTACTTATTATGAGACTCTATAAGCCGATGTTTCTTCATTCGTATCAAGCCATGTGCTTTCAAGAGCAGTTATCTAGCGAGGTCCTCTAATTGTAGTTTCTCTGATATCATCGAATCTTCAATTAAAGGATAATCTTCATCTAATATACCCTAATGAACTCAAAATTAAAGTGATCACTAATACACCATCTTCGGCAGCTTCCAAACAGCTTGTACAAATAAATGTACATATATTGATAACTCTGGACAGCTGAAAACAAAAACTTGAGGATTCCAACAATCAAGTACATAGCGCCTACATTCGTGATGCCTGTAGTTCGTACAAGTCAAGTAATATTAATCATTAGTCGGTACCTTTAAAACAAAAAAACATAAGTTCTAACGAGCTGACAGCGAAATTATTGTCTCAAAAACCAAGGTTCTGTGAAATCACTGTTGTAATTATCATTACAGAAGTTTTACGGTTGTCACCATGATTTGACAGATCGTTGCAATGTTTCTATTTCACAAATGAGAATAGTAATTTTTAATAGACCTAGAGTTTATAACCTAACACCAACTATGACAAAGCCGTACTTTTCATTGGCAGTGCGGCGGATGCCATGCGTGAAGCAGATCAAGCTAAGCCTTCAGGAGCACCTGATGTTACCTCAAAATCTTAACATTGCTATTGATTTAGTTTAGTGGAGTTCTTGTGTAATTTTTGCTTTTTCATTGTTTTGTCTTTGTCATGTTGTCATAATTTTAGTTTAATATGAAATGCCCTACTCTTTGGATTTTTAACTTTAGATTTTCCAGTTATCACTTGCTTTGGTATTTGTTTGCCGATGTATGTATGTAATACAGCTTGGTTAATGGTGAATAAAAGGATATGGAGAAAATGCACATGAGACAAAGTCTCTACAAATACATGGTAAAAAACAAGCAAAGGAACAACGCTTTTATTGTTGTTCTTCATCTTGAAGTCACCATGAGGCCTTCAACAATGAGCTTTGCTCATACCTCATAGTAAGTTCAAGACGGCCCCTAGCACCGGTTTAAGCGGAATTCTTTGCTAATTGTCGAGCAACGCTACATCCATGTCTTTCTTGGTCATGGGTGCGGGATTGTCAACAAACATCAATTAAACTGGCAAAGTGCTCTTACAATCACTGTCATCCTTTGCCCGACAAAAGCACTAGTGTCTTAAGCTAGTGGACAACTACAACATATAGACAAACACAGGGCACTCATCAAGTCGAATGTAAGAAAACTTGGCGTTATAAAATAGTGAGATGTGGGCACTTAAAACAGGTGGTCTGGATTACATTTCGAAAATTACAAAAATAATTGCCAAAATTTGAAAGTATCAATAGTATATCCATATGAGAAATTCTCTCACGCACAAGTACACCATAACTGAAAAATATAGAGAGCATACATCTCTCGCACGGGGAATCGTTTTACGGACTCCACACTGCAGGAGAGACAAACTCCNTACACTCCATAGGCTGGAGAGGCAGGTATATTGATGCTCAGAAAGGGAAAGTTCACATTTGGGAAGTTAAAATCATCACGTTTGTCATACAGCTTAGATTTCAAACGTCCCTTTTCGTCAATGTAAATTAAAAGATCTAAATACGAAGCTGAAGTAGGTGTATCGGTAGTCTCTTTAATTTCAAGCTCATTGGGATAGATCTGGTGTAAATATTCCTTGAATTTTGGATTATTAAGAGAAAGTACATCGTCTATGTAGCGGAAGCTGAAATTGAAGGACTGGGCTAAATGTTTTTGTTTTTTCTGTGTAAGCCCTTGTAAAAACTTCGCCTCATATGAAAAAAGGAAGAGATCAGCTAAAAGTGGCGCCCAGTTAGTTCCCATGGGAATCCCGATTGTCTGTTGAAAAACACGGCCTCCAAATTCGACAAAAATATTATCTATTAAAAATTCCAACATCTTGATTACGTCATTCTCAGTGTACTTCTTGTTTGACTCAGTGTGGTCCTTTACAAAATATGTTTTGTCTTTCCCTACTACTAAATAAGTAAAATAGTGAGATGTGGGCACTTAAAACAGGTGGTCTGGATTACATTTCGAAAATTACAAAAATAATTGCCAAAATTTGAAAGTATCAATAGTATATCCATATGAGAAATTCTCTCACGCACAAGTACACCATAACTGAAAAATATAGAGAGCATACATCTCTCGCACGGGGAATCGTTTTACGGACTCCACACTGCAGGAGAGACAAACTCCAGTCGTAAATGGTGAATAAAAGGATATGGAGAAAATGCACATGAGACAAAGTCTCTACAAATACATGGTAAAAAACAAGCAAAGGAACAACGCTTTAATTGTTTTATTATTAATTTACTTCAATAATCCCGGAGCAGCTGATGAAACGATGTTTTTACCAATTGACTATGTTCATTTTTAGTAAGTCTTTTACTGTTTTAGAACGAAACGCATTTTTTTGTAACGGAGCTTCCATACAATATTCCTGTAAAGAGTTGTTGACTTCGCTTCAGTGGTTTCAGAGAAGATGACCGAAATCTGATTTCCCTTTAGGGTTCAATATTTAAGTATGTTTTACTCTGGTGGCTACGTTTTTTAGTCTTGTTCGACATAAATAAGGATGTTAAGAAATGACCTTCCATGTACACTTTTCCTGTAAATGTTTGTTAGATTTTTTCCAGTAGTGTCAGATGGGGGAAATGACAAAAAGACAAATCAGGTTGAAAGCACTGGAAAAATTGTCGACTGCAATGTTCCTTACTTGGTACATGTTTTTCATTGTGGTAGTCTCCAGTAGCAACTCGACATTATTGAAAGGTCGTAGACAGTTAAAAGATATACCAGTACTACGTAAAAAAGAATCTTCAATCAGAGTTCGGACCGTGACTTGAAATTTTTCAGAAAGGGACTAATATATATGAAAGAACTTTTTAATGATCGTATGAGACGGAATTTTTTGAGGCGTTGATTAATAACTGAAAGATTTTGTAAAGAATTGCAATGCAGAACATAAAAGGAAATTAGAGTTTATATAACTAAGAAATTACACTGATGATGCTCCATGCTTCTTGTGATAAAAGATTTTGAAGAGGAAAAAAACACCACTTTTGATTTTAAATCACTCATTTGGTTAAATTTCCCACTTCCCACTATTTTGTGTTTAAGCATTTCCCAATTTAGTTCATAATCTTTCTCATTTACAAAACATTATACCAATTTTTTCTCATTTCCCAAAAACCGTGTCACACCATCTTTAGTATATTAGTGATCTTCCCACCTAAAATCCTAAGACAAGGTGTTAGAATAAAAAAGATAAAAATTAGACCATTATCTCGAAGATGGTTTAGGAAAAAAAGCGTTGTTCTATTGCTTATTATTACCATTTATTTGTAATATCTCCTCCTTTGACAGAGTAGTAGCTGCGTAAGTTGGATTGCCTTTGGAATTATCAATACCTAGTTCTTTCTTATAATGATTTTAGCAAATAAAAATGTTATTATTAGGGCCTTGTCTGCTGGGAAGACGACATATTTGTCATGAATGGAGGACAAGTAACTGGCTAAATTACTACAAAAGAAATCTGTGTCGAATTTGATATACTTTCGTGTAAAAGGGTAAAAATTCATATTAAATTTATTTGTCAGTATGCAACTTATAGACCATAGACTGAGTAATTCGCGTTTTCTGTTAAAGTGTCCTCTCCATTTGGATCGTTTTACTATCAATTTTATACTGTTATAATTTTTTGAAACATTCAGCTTCTCGGTACAATGATTTTCTGAAATTTTACATTTTCCAACTACTGATAATCTTAACGCTGTCTTCATTTAACTATTCGTAACAGTTCTTCAGTTTCTGTATATTTTACCTGTCAAAGCCTTTGTCTTTCATTTAACATTTACATCCAATAAATATATTTCTGTTTTCAGAATGGCGACGTATAAAAAGATCAGAAGAAAACCAGACCAAGCTGGTGAGTAAATATGTTCTAAATGATATTTCCAGTTTTTCAAGTAAACCTTTTGTTTGTGACAAAGAGTAAATTATGAGATTACAAATACTTTACATCAGGGATGATACTATAAACTAAAAAAGAAAAGAAAACAACTTAAGAGCAAAATACCGTACCAATACTTAAGCAACTTGGATGTTCCTCCCGGGTAGCAATTAACCAAAATTGTGAATGAACGTATTATTTCCCTACTCTATGTGATATATACTTTTATATACTTTAAAAAGTAATACGATGTACTTTTTCCTAATAAATTCTTAAGTAAGAATAAGTGTACTTTACCATATTTCGAGTCTTATAAAGACATTGACATTCTAACATCAGCTTCAAATAATCGTGTCAATAGAGTAGGCGTCTCGTAATTTGCTTGCATCAACTGTCAAGTGATAATTTTAATGTTCAAAATGAGAATTTATCACAGAAACAAGTCTCACTTTTTTTATTAAAAGACTCATTGGTAGATGCAGGCTAATGTAACCACGTGATTGGCTAGTGGGGGACCTTGACATTGCACTGGTCAACTAACCAACAAAATACCGACGTTACTGTGAATTAAGTTTCTGCATACGCGCATTTTGACAACTTTTGTGTATTCAGTGCAAATAAAATCTGAGCATTTGGAAGTCCATAAACCTAAATAAGTGTAAAAATTGATAGAGAACAAATAACCAATAAGATGTAGAAAGAAAAGCCAAAACCAGCTTAACAATACACATATCATAATTTATTTTCGCAGGACTGAAATATTCCCAATTCCTTATCATTTACTGTATAAAGAAAGGAGAGAACAAAAGTCTGAATCAATTAGAGGGAAAGACCAGTTGTAAGGAAAATCCATAAAACGTAGGACAGAATAGAGAATACACTACCCAACGTAGAACATTTTAGGCAAGCCGTCATATTCCCGACTTGAAACGGGCATTTAATAAATAAAATGGCGGGTTAAACCAAGTTTAATGATGCATCAACCTCCCGATTATATGACGACTAACTAAAGCTTCAATGTGCCCGGATTGTGTTATATGTCAAATAAAACATTTTTCTCCGGTATGCAATTTTTGCGACATCAGAATAGCTGCAAATAGCGAAAATCATGTCCTCGAGTAATAACCATTACAAGGTATGTCTTAATTTATCTGTAGTGTATCTCATCCCTTAGGACAATTCTATCCCATTACTCGTACATGTAGGTGAATCTATTAGACCAATCGTGAGACGTAAATGCTGATATACTATGTTTTCCTTGTACTTTAAGGTAGTAGACCTAAGTTAAGGGAGATAACTCTTTAAATCAGTAAGACGTTTGAAATAGTTAGTTTCATCAATGCTTTTTAAGCATTGACGTGAAAAAGAATAAAAAATCATCTATGTTACTCAGAGGCTTAGAATCTGTTTATGAAAATGATTTCAACAAACTCACCTGTGATTTTTAAGAGTTATGTCCCTTAACCTAGGTCTACTACCTTAAATTCATCCTTCAAACATACGGTAAAGCCCTGCATGTTTCCCTAAGCTGTGTCTTGTATACTGTACAGAATATCGATCTTAGATCTGCACTCTTTTGCTGGCCTTTAACGTTAATGACTCTTTTGAGAACATTCACATTCAGTGCCCAGATTTGTTTAATTGTTAATATTCTTAAGTAATAAATTGTAAATTTGATATTTTTGCTTGACATGTTCTTATGATAAAACGTATTCATAAACAGACATAGAGACATTGTGTATTGACAGTTCACGACATCAGCATGGATATATTCATTCACACATATATCAACTCAGAAATACAACAGTCATAAATATTTTTTAGGGATTCCTCTTGTACAAGTAAAATGTCATGTCTGTCCATGACTGTTCCGGACTGCTGGGTTATACTGACAAACGATCTCAGACTTTCTAAAAATTTACCCTGACTTTCAATGTTTGAATGTTTGTCGTTATTGCTCACAGTCATGAGCAAACACTAAACCTCATCTGTCTGACAATGACTGTCAGCGTCACATACATATATTAGCAAATATCTTAAACTATTACTTAGAATGACAAGGACTGTCAATGTTTGTTGGGCTATAGATAAATGTTCTCTGTCTTTACCTTTTCTGACAATGACTGTCAACATCATTCACAGACATGGACAGTTACTTCAAACTTTCTGCTGGTGCGATAGTAAATTTTATCGTATTTGAACATTTCAAACAATACAGGCAACCTGTTGTCTTTTTGCAATGGCTAGCGAATCTACGTAACTTTTCCAAGAATGAATTTCTAATAGAAATATTGGATTTGTGATAAAATTTAAGAATTTGCAACACGTCGGAGCCTTCCCTACACAAAATCATTTCTTCAATATTTAATAAAATCTATGAGATTATCACTATTAGTAAAAGGAATTAAACAATTCCACAATATCATCTTAAACAAAGTTTTCATGAAATGTACTTTGATGAATTTCTGCTCGTTCAGAGACAAATAAAACATGTTTTATAGGACTCTTACTCGTATCTGTATGTCAATACCCTGTAGTTGTACTGTTTGCCATAATTTGGTTAATCAACAGATATATTGAAACTGAAACACAATGCAAAAAAAAAAAAAAAAAACAAAACAAAAAAAAAAACAACGAAAAGGAAAACTAGTATTATCAGAATAAAAGAATCGAAAGTTGTAAAGTTGCTACAACTGAATCCTTTAATGCAGAGACATTATTTTAAATGTGATGTGCTATGTAATATATAAGAATAAAATATTTAATAAATGTATCACATTCTAATCTTAAGTTAGATCAAAGAAATTATCTGGTTTAAATTCAGCAGCATCATTATGAAGGCTAATTTTAAGTGGATGGTCTTCCAAATGTTTCGATTTTATCTGCAGTGAAGGGACATAAGTTGTCGAAATGCGCATAATTTTATGCAGAATCAAAATTCACAAACTTCATCATTATGTTATTTGTTACCACTGGGTCGATGCCACTACTGGTGGACTGTTAGTTCCGGAGGTATTCACTAACCAAGTAGTCAGTACTTTGGTCCTGGCCGAAATCCGATTCTATTTGTAAACTTGCAATACATGTATCTAAATATTTGGGTTACCATAATGAATCTATTTGTAAAGTTTTACCTTTTTGCTGCGGCAAGAGTGTATGATACGCCCGTACACAGTCAACTCGAACTTTCTGGTATATTGAACCACAACAAAATTAGATTGAAAAAAAAATATACAAACAGAATATGTGGCTTACCAAGAAGCAATCATTTAATAATTATCAAATTAATATGTAAAGTAAATGCATATAGAAAAGGTGCATTTTTTTTTAACAAAAAAATTATCCAAGGGCCATAACTCTCCACAAAAATCATTCGACAGGAACTAAATTTGAACTTAATCATTAATTTATAAACATATTGAGTCATATACCAATTATCAAACCAAAATCTTCTAGCATTGCAAAGAAAGATTAATACGCAACGGCCATAACTCTACAAAATTAGCGGACAGTGGAACTAAATTCACACTTGACTTGTAACTCACATCACTGTAATCATTTAACGAATATCAGATAATTATAGTGTAGCATTGCAATAAAGGTGTAAAAACTGATATTTTCAAAACATTTCCCTAGTCCAAGGACAATAACTCTTTCCAAAACCAACCAATCAGAAACAAATTAGATCTTGTTTTCCATTGCATCTCTACTACATACAACCATATATCAAATATCAAGCTTGATATATAACCCCGCATTCAAGACCAACTGGATACATGGGTTTTGCGTTGTTCAGCATTTAGCAAGTGCATTGCGCTCTTCCTCTTAAACCGGTGCTAGGGGCCGTCTTGAACTTATTATGAGGTAGGAGTATTTGATCCTTGATGAAGGCCTCATGGCGACATCAAAATGAAGAACAACAATGAAAGCGTTGTTCCATTTGCCTAATCTTACCACGTATTTATAGGGATTTTGTCTCATGTACATTTACTCCATATCCCTTTATTTGTTCATTTTCGGCGGAGTTTGTCTCTTGAGCAGTGTGGAGTCCGTAAACAGATTCCCCGTGCTTGAGATGTATTCTCTTTATTTTGTCAGTTATGGTGTACTTGTTCATGTAAGAATTTCTGATATGAATGCACTATCAAAATTCAACGTTTAACTTTCTTGTTTTATAAAAATTAAACTATTTTTCTGGCCATCTGTTTATATATTGCCGACATCTCCCTATTTCACTTACCAAGTTTTCTTACAATCACCTCGATGAGTGCCCTATGATTGTTAATATGTTGCATTATCTATTGGTCCCTTTGTTGGGCAACGGATGACAGTGTTTGTCAGAGTATTTCCCCGATATGTTATGCTTGTTGACGACCTCGCATCCAAGACAAATGGATACATGGATGTTGCGTTGCTCAGCATTTAGCGAGTGAATTGCGCTCTTCCGCTCAAACCGGTGCAAGGGGCCGTCCTGAACTTACTGTGAGGTAGGAGTATTTGCTCCTTCTTGAAGGCCTCATGGTGACTTCAAGACAAAGAACAACAATTGAAGTATTTATCCATTTTCTTAATTTTACCACGTATTTATAAGGATTTTGTCACATGTACATTTACACCATATCCCTTCATTTGTTCATCAAATATCAAATCTATATGTCATTTGGCTACAGAAAAAGACTAGAAAAACTGTGAGCAAAGCTCACAAAAAATACCCCCGCTCCCCATCTTGATTCCAGATGTAAAAAAATCACAAAAAAAATTAAAGTCAAATCAAATTTTTAACTGGTGCACAATCAAATCGAATTTTTAACTTGTGCACAATGGCAATATGTACTGAACATTCTGTGAAAATTTCATTAAATTTTACCAAGTGGTCTAGTAGGAGTTGTCGCCACAATGTATGTACCCTATGGCGGACGGAATAATGAACGGACGGACGAACGAACACCATGATCACTAATAAATATTACTTAAGGTAGTTAGGGTGACAAAAACAAAACGATAGATTTTTCTTATTGGTATGTCAATTAAAGTTTATAATGCACTTCAAAATTTTAATAAAAAGTCAATACGTCACCGTACTCATTTTTCCGGGAGAAGCTGCCGAAAATAACAAGATTTTGAGCTTTTTAATATAGGCTATAGAGGGAGAAAATGCTAGTTTTATAGTTTTTATATGTTTTTATATGAATAAAACTATAGATTTTGATGAAAATGTAGTATAAACTGTATTTAAGAAATAATTTGGAAGTATGAAATAAAAAATTGGGGTCACCGGTCATAGTTTTGAATACATCATGAAAATATGATTTTCGCCTTATCAATTCATTAGAAGAGTTTTTCAAAACGTGACATATTTTGAACACTCGCAACCCAAATGTTGCTTATTTGATTTGATTTGTAATCAATGAGCTATTCAAAATCATTTTTACAACAATTTAATGGTAAATTCTAATTTTCATCACATGCGCAAGATTGATGCGCAGTTTTAGACACCCGAACCACCTTAAATCAAAGTCCATACACAATTAAGGCAAAATCGAGAATACAAGAAGATAGAAGACCAAATACACGAAACACCAACAAAACATACGATAAACAAAAATATAACTCTTATAACTGCAAGCACTGACAGCGTGCGGAGTGACATTACATGTAAGTGCTAAGCATGTCATACTCAGTATGACATGATCCGTCACACTGCCAGTGAGTCAATCCAAGGTACCATAACTCAAAAGTTAGCATTGCAACAATTATTAAAACAGAAGGCCTAATTCAATATAAAGGACATCGGCCGAATACAATACACGGAATGAAGCACCATTTTCGTTTCTTTTTAATGTCTTGCGTTTACATTTTGATTTGTTTATTACTCGTAAACTAATATTTTTTTATTATTATTATTATTTTATATCACTTTCGGGTTTAGAAATTCGTTATTCGTATTATCTTACCTGTAACGTTGATGTAAGAATCGCCCGAATGACCAAAGGCTGAATCGTTTTTGTCTTTTTTTTTTCTTTTTGCAAAAACCATAGTTAAATGAATGAATAATTCTAACAACACAGCGTTTTCGAAAGTTTTCGAATCCATACGTTAGACACTGATAAAACTCCAAGCTCCAATTCATTTTGTAATAATCAAAATATGGTACTACAAATGAAATATGTTGTCTATGTTACCTTTAAAAATATATTTAATGCATTACTTTAAGGAAAGCATGTTCTTCCATTGTTTTATATTCATTATTGGTCTTATTGTTTTTGAGATAGACGGCAGTTTAGCAATACTTCCTTTATTCATTGCTGACTGTGGACGTTTCTTTTCTATCGAGTTTTCGTTTTCAAACTTGTGCTTACTGGGTGGTTCTTTCTCAGTTTGTAATTTGCTAGTTATATTATTTCTAGGTTTTTGTCCGCCTTTCTGTCGGGATTTCATTTCCACTTTTACTAAAAAGATACAACCGCCAATAAGAAATCCGTATATTATTGCACTTAAAGCGACCAATGTCCAGTGAGCAGGTGTCAGTTGAACAGGTCCAAATCCTTGAAGACCTGCAATTGAAAATGTTATTTTGCCTAACATATAATATTTTCTTGGTTTAAAAGATAGTGTGTACAAATAACAAGAAAACAATTCATATTTATTCATATTTATGTATTTATTTTTCAGCCATTCACTACACATAGGAGAGGGTTGGATCCAAGAAAATGAGTTTAACCCATCGCAATTTTTGCCCCTGTCCCAAGTCAGGAATATGCTGGTCATTGGCTTTTCCTTGTCTTCTTATAAAAATTTAGTTTCTTGATATTCAGGTTATTGAATGCGGTTTGTGTCCATTGATATATTCACTTTTTTTTACTTTTGGGGGTCAATTAGAGCTTGCTATATTGTGTTACGTTCCTCACTGTGTTAAGGACTGTACGGTTACGCTTTGTTTTGGGGTCGTTTTAAGTTGGAGATTGGATGTTGTATCCTTGACATTTACCCCATTTCTTTTCTTTTTCATATTTATGGCTCTACAGTGAGTTTATGGTGACGAAGATAGGTCAGATACAAAACAAATGTAGGTATTGGTGGAGAAGATAAGTCAGATATGTTTCGGCGAAGACGATAGGTCAGATAGGAATTGATCATTCAACAATCTTACACATTTCAACAATAATGGCAGTAATCGTAGATCAGCGTGGTCTTCTTTTGTTGTACTGCAAGCGAGGAAAATTAAATATTGGCTAGATAAGCTACACAAATTGCAATATACCTTGGTCTGTAAAATGAAAATAAACTCTGTTCTAAGATACTGATTTTATTACTTGTCATAGCGAAATATGACCTCAAGATGATACTTTGACTGAGCGTATTATTTCGAATATAGGGGGGTTTAGATGTAGTTACTAAAAAATCTTTATTATAAGAATATCTGCTTCAACTACTGTGTTGCCACTAAAACATTTGATTTTGTTTACACTCTATACTAGTCTCTCTCTCTCTTTAGCACCATGAACTAAATCATTGATTAATGTTTTACATAAACATGAAAACGACATTGAAATTTTCTGATAGGCTAAGAACAGTTTTAGGATCATTACATTGCAAATATAACTAATTACATTGCAATTACATCTAATTCCAATACGATACCATAATAGGAATCTTTTGATATTATTTCATTGTTTATCGTTAAATAATGATAGATATGGACGTCTGAAATCTAGGCTTAATGACAAATATTGTGATTTTTACTTCCAAATTGTGAACTTTCCCTTCTTAGTAATATACCTATGTCCCAAGCGTACAGGGTGTATATTTGCTTCGTTATTGTATAGCTTTTAATTTATACAGTGACTTTGTGGAAAGACCATAAGCAGTATCAAAGAAACTGCTCAGCCGAGGAGAAGTTCAGCCTTTGCAACTTTTATTCCTTCAGAAATTCTATTGCCGTCACAACGACACCATAGAAAATTAAGTGTTGGTGTTTTTCAAAAACGAGACCGAGAATTTTCAGCTATATTACCGGATTTGACACTACCGATTTTTTGGTGGGAGNCTTATCATTTATGCTAAATTTGTAGTCCGTTTTTGTTTCTTGTTGACCATTTTGTGGAGACACTATAGGAGTATCTAGTAAAAAGTTACAATACTCATATCTATCACAGAACTGTGTTCCTCTAAACATTTTCTATTACTGGATTATTATTTTTCTTTCTTATATAAAAATGATAGAGTTTATAAACAGTGTCTTTAACAGGGTATTAACTACTAGTGCTTTGGATTTAAATGTTATATGTTTGATATTTTTGTGTTATGTGGGTTGGAGGTATACTAGGTCATCTGTCTTCTGGTGTACTCTTTCTTGTCTTGTCTCTGGACATTTGATTTGTGTAATTGAATTGTGCTTTGTTCCACCGGTTTTCTACACTTACATGTACAAATTGCTTTCATATAAGTTCCTGGAAAATTCTGCACGATATCCCACCAAAACGCTGTCTTCCAAGTAATAAATTAAAAGTTGTACGAAACTGATAATTCAAATTTGCCAAACATTTCAACGTCTTTTCATGCCATTTGGATTAATTTATAATCTCGATAGTTGCTCGATCAAAACGTTCTCCTTGGAATACTTATTAAGTGATCTAAAGTCAAGGAATTTCCTTAACTATGTTTTCTGTTTTGTTTTGTTACTGCACTTTCTATTCATATTCCGGGATGTTATTCATAATCTTTTTTTTTCCTGACCGTCATTTGTTGTCGCAGTCAAT
The DNA here is from genome assembly GCA_002080025.1 of Modiolus philippinarum. NCBI lineage: Eukaryota > Metazoa > Mollusca > Bivalvia > Mytilida > Modiolidae > Modiolus > Modiolus philippinarum. Next base: position 5,483 of record MJUU01006012.1, on the reverse strand, counting down.
AAAGGAAGGGTAGCACATATTATTTTATAGGTTTTTGTCATGAGTATGTTTTTGTTGCCTGGTTCGATGTCGTATGCTTCTCAACACATGAAAAATTCGGGGGAAACGAATTATTAAGATCTGTGTCACATTGAGTTGACATGAAGTATCCAATTGGCTAATACTCAATAAATGGAAGCATGATATAGGACATTCTCTTATGATGTGGCAGCAATATCTATTTCTTACACGATAAGATTAAGAAACATATAATTCTACACCGTCGGTGAAAAAAAAATCAAACTGTTAATAGTAACTTATATCATCATCATTTTACACCAAAAAAAGCTACATTTGTATTTAGTGATATAAGTGTTTTAGAATTATTTTTGGTAATATTTGTGCCTCTAAATTAAGCACAAATATAAACATTTTATGCAAGTCACATCACTCAAATTGTGAAAATGTTAAGTGTTACCAAAAAAGTTAAAGGTTGTACAGTAAAATCAAAAGCCACAGAATGATAAAAAATGAATCAAAAAAGGACAAACACAAGAAAATTAGCATTTCTCATCAATATACAATGTAACCAAAGTTTGTAAATTGCAGCTAAATAACTTACTATTTGTCTCTGCCCAGTATTCAATTTTAAATCCCCTATAGTTGTTATCATTAGTATTAGTTCCGAATGAAACAGCGGCCGAATCGCCACTTGTCTTTATTATATCTGATGGAAAGGAATCGCCACACCAATCTTTTATTACAGAATACATACTAGATGGTCCTGAAATACATTTTTGATTTTTTTT
>MJUU01006009.1:15676-25739 GCA_002080025.1 Modiolus philippinarum | reverse complement strand
AAAAGTATACAGATCGTGAGTCCATCATACCCAATATCTCTACAAAGTTTGAAGTGAATCGACCAAAGGGTTGTCTAGTTAGAGCGCCACATATAAAAAATTGCCTTAAAATTGACGAATAAAGTCCAATAACTCCAACAAGAAAAATCGAATTTTCACGAAAAAGTATACAGATCGTGAGTCCATCATACCCAATACCTCTACAAAGTTTGAAGTGAATCGACCAAGGGGTTGTTGAGTTAGAGCGCGACATGTGAAAAATTGCCTTAAAATTGACGAATGAAGTCCCATAACTCCTACAACAAAAATCGAATTTTCACAAAAAAGTATACAGATCGTGAGTCCATCATACCCAATACCTCTTCAAAGTTTGAAGTGAATTGGCAAAATGGTTATCAAGTTAGAGCGCGACATATAAAACGGACAGACAGACAGACAGACAGACAGACGGACGGACGGACGGACAATCGGACATTGGTATACCATAATACGTCCGTCATTAGACGGGCGTATAAAAATACATGTTTTTCTATAGAAAAAAATCACTATGTTGCTGCACAATGGCAATATGTAATGAACACTCTGGTGCACTTTCAGTGAATTTTACTCTGCGGTCTAGGAAGATTTGTTGTCATAAAATAAGTACCCCTATTCAACAATAAGGCACAGTACACGTTTTTCTATAGCAAATATAAAAAAAAATAAAACTTAATTTTTATATAGTTGGTGCACAAAGTCAATATGCAAAGAACATTTCATTTAGGCCTCTGGGAAAAGTTCATATGGCCCATTAAGCAAGGTGAGCTTATTAACATGCAAAATAAAAACTTCCTAGCATTAACACTGTAGAAGGAGTTGCGTGGACAAAATATGTACCCTCTATTACAAAATTACCCCCAAAAATGACAAAAATTAACCAAAATAAAAATCCTTATCACATGCACATCTTCAAAATAGGTACAAATGATCTGCAAAATAACAAGAGGCTCTCAAGAGCCTGTATCGCTCACTTGGGCCATGGCCGACACAATATGTCAAAATAATCCCAACGTTTAAGGGTCTCATTTTCAAGTTTGTTGATAGACATTGATGTTATTTGATTCAAAATTAAACTATGATACCCACTGGCAGCTATTTTTGACGGGGCATAGACCCACTGTCAGCTTTCTTGAAGAAGACCATCTAAGGATCATTGTGCCTCTCTTTGGTTCCAATTGGCTTAGCATTTTCAGAGGAGATCTTTGAATGATTTCCCATGGGGTCCAAGGTTAAACAATGTTCCGCTGACTGCCATCTTGGATGCTATGCGGACATGCCGGACACATTTTATGAAGGGGACCAAGTGTCAAAAATTGAATAATATTGCAAAAATCTTCTCTGAAAATACTGGACCAATTGGAACCAAACTTACCGGTAGTCACAATGGTCCTTAGGTGGCCCCTTTTAAAAATGCGTTGGGCAATTTTTTTTATGGTGAAAACAGTCAACAACTTCTACATAGGCATTTGGATTTTCTTCAAAATTTCAGAGTATGTATTATTACGAAAGGATATGGAGTAAATGAACATGAGACCATAACATATCTTGATATGCTGAACATTTTTCCAATAAACACTTCACCTCTATCTTTTACAGTTTTTGAAATAAAAAATAAAAAATGCATAAATTTTGAAAATTTTACGGAAAAAGGGTTGTAACTCTGAGACAGGTTGTCAGATTTTCTTCAAAATTGCTGTGCAGATAGATCTCGGCATTCTGAACAATTTTACTTCAGTCAGATTTTTGATATCTGCAACCGTTTTTGAGTTATTTGCCAAAAACAGCAATTTACCCGTATGTTCTATTTTAAGTAACAATGGCCATGTTGTTTGGTCTGCGGACTAACCGAACACATTTTTTAAACTACATACCCTGGTGATGACTCAGGCCAAGTTTGGATTAAATTCGACCAGTGGTTTCAGAGGAGAAGATTTTTGAAAAAAAGTTCACTACGGACAGACGGACGGACGCCAAGTGATGGCAAAAGCTCACCCTGGCATAGCCATGTAGAAGGAGTTGCACGGACAAACTATGTAGCCTCTATGAAAAATCACCAAAAATGAATAAGTTCAACAATGTATATTTTTGACAAAAATGCACCAAGATCAAAATCTTTATCACATGCAGCCTAGATCGACCTATTACCGATGTACTTAAATGCTTTTGGTTGTAAAAATATAAATTTGGAAAATAAATCATTGAACCTTCGTTGGTATGAAAAGCCTATATCAGTGTGTGTCCAAAACCGAATTATTGATAATTTCCTCTTGTTTTTGAAAAATTTCCTATGTCCATTTATCCATGATGCAAAAAATCGCATAAAAACTGAACTTTACCCATTATCGAGGTATTTTGCAAAACATAATTTATACACTATTTATAAACACCAAACTCTTTGATAGTTGTCTAAAATACTATTTGAAGCCATATGTGTACTTTGGATTCAAATTCAGTCTTAAATGCTAGATTTTGATACAAATAAAGGTGTTTTATTACCAAGTGTCCAATTTAGGCTCCATCATTGGATGCACTACCCTAGAAATATTGTCATCTAAAATATCTTAAAATGTACATGTATTATTCAATGTGTAACTAAATACAATATTTTAATGTCATTTTTAATACTTTAAAGGTACAAATAAGTTAAAAGCACTTAAAAAAGGATTATTTTTGAGTTGTGCATGTCTGTCCTTCTGGTGAAAATTGACGATTTTTTTCTTAAATTTAGGGTAGATCTGTCTACAATGTGTTTGATAGTTGCAACCAATCTTAATAAATACGCTGATTGGGTACAGTTCACCCAAAGGGTGCCTCCATTCATCAGGAATAAAAGCCAATTACTCCCCCGATTTCTTTGAATTGTGAGGTAACTGTTGGTCATACATGTGCAAAATTTTACTGAAAGTTGAAATTCCCTTGATAGCACATTATTCATAAAAAATATATCTCAAAATGATCTTTTCCGACTACTTCTGTATATATTCGTTATCTACAAGTAATTACTCATTTGATTAAATGTTTGTTAATGAACAAAAGGAAAAGGGTGCAATTTTTTCATGAAAATTAAAAATACCACAGAAATAGGCATGCATCAATAATAGGTCATGTCAGTACACATCTTCAATACAGGTACAAATGATCGGCAAAATAAAAACTACCTAGCATAAAAACTGTAGGAGGAGTTGCGTGGACAAACCATGTACCCCCCTCGGACGGACGGACGGACATGGGTAAAACAATATGCCCCCCCCCCCGACTTATCATTGAGGGGGCATAAAAAGAAAGAAAGTTAAACATTCAACTGTCCTGCATTTTATTTCACCATCTCAGAACAATCATGCTGTGATATAAAACAAAATAAATAACAATAATTATATACAGTCTTGAGTAAGTTTTTAAGGAATTGTACATTTAGAAGTGTACCAGTCACCACACACTTTATTGACACTGTCCCATTTAAGTCCTTGTGGACATTTACGTTCATACATGATTCCCCAAACACATGTCACATATCCTTCACATGTTCTGCAGGAACCATAGTAACCACTCATTCGACCTAAACAGCTCTTGATACATTCTGAAATATAAAAGGAAGGATTTTGACACAAGTTCTGTCACAAAATATAACAATTAGCTACTGATTGATACCTTATTTGTTGTTTGTTTTGTTTTGTTTTTGTTTTTTTTTTGTAATATCTACAAAAACTTTCTTTCAAAGATTTAATGTAAAACAAAAGCAGTAAAATAATGAAGGAACAAAGGATGTGCTAATTCGAATGAAAAAAAATCAAAGTCGAAAAGGATATGGTTCAGTAAGGGCCATTTTTGGCCCATTAATTTCCTCAATTTGGAAAATTTGTTAGAACTTTATTGTTTGATCATTTTGATAAAGTAAAATGGCTGCATTTTAAATGTTTGTATTCATTTAGCAAAATATACTACTGGGATCCTAGAAATAATGCTGCAAAATTATCCTAAAAGGGCAAAATTTTCAAAATCATTGAATTTTTGTCATTTCTTTTTTTATAGGTTTTTGAATGAAACAGAAGTGGCCAACCTCATGTACACTCAAAATATTTATATATAAGTAGTAATTTACCATTTTACACAATATTTATAAAGCTCATTACTGTACAAATGGTTGGCCATTGTTAAATATACCATATAAACGTTCCCAAAATCTAGCCTTTTCAGCCTTTTTCAAGGATTTCCCCCATATATGCTATGTTTGGATGGCTTATTCAACCAAATCTGTTGCATTTATACCTAAAATCCAATTGAATTAAGTAAAGCAGATATTATAGAGTTTGAAAACCATCACAGATCTTTCTTAAGCTTTTCTTCAATTTTGGGGCCAAAATGTGGCCTTACCAAACCTACTCCTTTGTTTGGTCAAAAATGATTTATAATTACCATTACCATTAAATGTATCAAATTCATAAAATGATGGAAAGAATGTGTCGTTATTAAATATACAAATTTAATGTGACAAAATGAAATATAAAACTGTCTTATCTTTAAAAATAGTAATGGTGCATTTCATGATACCCCGCCATGTTTCACAAAATTTCAAAGTTTAAAGAGGCATAACTCTAGATCCCAGTGTACTTCTGAACCTAAAATTATACTTGGCCTGTGTTTTATGGCAAACAACTTACATACCAAATTAGAAGACAGTATGTCATTTCATTCACAAGTTATCAGTCGGAAACCCTATAATTTGCAAAATTTCAAAGTTTCAAGGGGTATAACTCCAGAACCCCTTGGACCTCTGAACCAAAAATCAAACTTGGCCTGAGTTTTGTGGTACACAAGTTACATACCAAGTTTGAAGGCAATATATTATTTCATTCACAAGTAATGAGCCGGAAACAAAAAATTCGCAAAATTTCAAAGTTTCAAGGGGTATAACTCCAGAACCCCTTGGACCTCTGAACCCAAATTCAAACTTGGCCTGTGTTTTGTTATTAACAAGTTACATACCAAGTTTGAAGACAATATATTATTTCATTCACAAGTTATCAGTCGGAAACCCTAAAATTCGCAAAATTTCAAAGTTTAAAGGGGCATAACTCCAGAACCCCTTGGACCTCTGAGCCCTAATTCGAACTTGGCCTGTGTTTTGTGGTTAACAAGTTACATACCAAGTTTGAAGACAAAATATTATTTCATTCACAAGTTATCAGTCGGAAACCCTAAAATTTGCAAAATTTCAATGTTTAAAGGGGGCATAACTCCAGAACCCCTTGGACCTCTGAACCCCAAATAGAACTTGGCCTGAGTTTTGTGGTAAACAAGTCACATACCAAATTTGAAGACCTTATGTTATTTCGTTCACAAGTTATCAGTCGGAAACCTTCGGGCGGGGGACGGACGGACGGACACACGACTGAGGGTATCACATTATACCTCGCCACTTCGTGTGGCGGTGTATTAAAAGAAGATAAGGCATTTATTTTATTTTAAATCCAATGTAAAAGATGATCCATTGGTCAAGTTCAAAACTGATATAAAAAAATTGCAAAAAAAGAAAACACATCATTTAAACTGAAATAAACCTAAATCTTAATTTTGCAACTGACCTTTAAACAAATTTGTATTAGTCTGAAATGAGGTAAAGTAAAGAATCTTACTGACTATGAAGAACAAATACTCAGCTGTAAAGCTAATTGTTGAAGGCCTCATGATGACTTCCAAGATGTACGGCAACAATAAAGTGTTGTTCTATTGTTAGGTTTTACCACGTATTTGTAGAGACGTTGTCTCATAAGAATTTGCAAATCCCCAGTCTTATAGGCCCTATATGTGAGCATTGAGACTTACCAAATTTACCACTGCCATTGCCACTGCCATTTCCATTGCCATTACCATTTCCACTGCCGTTACCATTTCCACTACCATTACCATTTCCACTACCGTTTCCATTTCCACTGCCATTACCATTTCCACCAAAGGAATTAGGGGAAGGCTTTACAACTACGAAAGAAAATGAAAATTTCATAAGTCATTATGACATAATTTTTATGTGCATTACCAATTTCAAATCAGATATATATAAAGTAAAAGGTTTCAGAAGAATTTTTGTATATTTTTTCAGAAACTTGTACATGGTAAGAACACATTATATGTGGATACAATATTTCATTTGGTATGCAGAGGTATAAAAAAGATTTAAGTCATTAATTTATGATGAGGAAGAGAAATATAGAATAACGGTAGTTTTAAAGGTAGAGACAGAAAATATCACCATATTGCTGCGAGTCCGATAGGATGAGCTGTGATACTAGTAATATTTTCTGTGGAGACCTTCAAAACTACAATTATTGGTTTTATGGGAACCGTCATAAGAATCATGATGTCATATTTGTGACCTCATTGCTGGATATTTTCTTGTATCAGGTCAGTAGGGAGATGCTGACAATGTCACTCAGTAAGATCAAAGAGAAAAATGTATTTCTTATACTCTACATTGTCAGTCAGTAAGATCAATGAGGAAAATGTACATATTGCTGATAATTTCTTATACTTTACAGGTGGGAAGGAAGGTCTCTCAATTAAAATATTAATCTTGCAAGCCATACAATAGATAATGAGAAAAGTGTTTCACTGCAGAAATCCTACATACCTGGAGCAATAGTTGTGGATTTCTTGGTTGGCATGGTTGGCATAATAGTTGTAGGGAGAGCTGTACTTGATGATATCACATTACCATTGTTAGTTTGTCCTGCTAATTATAATAATCAGGTATATTGTAATTAAGTGTGATAAAATCTCCTGTTTCATCACTTGTATTGAAAATGTACAATAAACTCATTTTTTCATCAACATGGATGGTTTGGTTAAAGGAAACAAGTTAAGATTTATGAACGACAAATTGCACTGAATTAAATTTGAGTTATATATATGGAAGAAAGTCAGTTGACCAAACACAACAATAATTCAAAACACAAGGTTGTGTCAGAAATCTAAATTATAACAATGTGCTAGGTATCTAAGTTATGACAAGTGCTAGGTTTTTAAGATATAAGGGTGTGCTAAATATTAAGTTATAATATGTTTAAATACCAAAGTTTTATGGTGTACAGATATTAACAACGAAATTAAAAGCTGAAAAGGTCTGACATTCTTAATATATAAATCTAAATATGAACTGCAGATAAAAACGGGTACATACCAGACTCCAGGGAACATCCTGTCAGGTCAAATCTTAAAGCAGCATGGTTATTCCACTCCAAAGGATTGACTCGTATACACTTGGCAATAACAGGACAATTAAAATCATTGTTTACTGGTGTATTTTCATCATAATTTCCTTTGAAGAACTAAAAAAAAACAGATTTTTGTTATTGTCTGTAAACATATATAAACTCAGAGAAAATACAACTAAATAGTTATTTAAATAAGGAGATTTAAGGATGTTTCAAGATAATAATTCATCTACTGTGAATTTTTTTTATAAACCAAGAAAATTTTTATTTTTTTTCTTCCAAAAATATCCTGTTTAGTTAATGGGACAAATAATAATTTCCATAGAATGAATATGTAAATTTAGTATATATACTTAGTTAAATAAATGCAAATTGCCTTCTAAAAAACAAAATGATTCATTAACTTTTTAATTCAAACTTACTGTATCTTGAGATCCCAGTTGTCTAACTGGTTTCCAATCTGTTTTACAATCCAAGCTGTACATAACACGATACTTGGTCGTCCATTGTTTACAACATCCATCTCGTCCCTGTGTTGTTATTCCTCTAATCAAACTAGCACTAGGTAACTCAACCTATAAAATATATTCTAATTTAATATTTATGGATTAAAGAATTGGTCAATGTACATTTAACACTATATTAGGGACCTCATTCATCTGAGCCAAATAAAGTTATGGTGAAAAAAAAACATTCTTATTGAAACACTGAAGTTTTCAAGACAAATACATAAATGTGTTTCATTCAGAACTGCATATCTTTAATGTCTAAAAGGCCATTTCAGTGCTTATCATAAAGGATAGTCAAGCAGATTGGAGATTACAATGACAAGTGCAAATGTTTATTTCCGAATTTATGAAAAATGAGATTTTCAAAGGAGCAGAATTTTTAAAAAATGTTGGTTCTTTAGAAATTACTACTAACAAGAGAACTCCTAATTGATGAAATTTAAATTAAAAGAAAAGCATAAATAAAATTGAAATATACAATAACCTGTATATATTGGTTGACATCATTTTTACCAGACACCCAAGCTCCTATAAGTGATTTTCCAGTATTATCCATTGTTTCCTTAGTATTAAGTTTTCCTCTAGTAGCACCATAGTCACTGAATGGATCACCACTACCAAAGTGTGATGTAGCTGTTAACTTATCCTCCTTTACACCAGAAACCAGAGAACTCTTACAGATTTCTATAATGAAACATTAAACAGATAAAATAATTATTTCTGAAGCATCTGAAAGTTAAACTGGAGATACTACTGATACAATAAAGATATATAGAAAAGCCATACGATGTAAATAAAAAAAATGGGTCAAAGACTCAAATGGCCGGGTTGCGTTTTGGTGTTTCTAGCTATAAAGTGTTGTTTTATAGGTTCCCTAATGGCTCTGTGTATAGAATATGTTGAAAATATTGATAAAAAATGATTAAGTTAAAAGGCCAGGAAAAATAGGAAAAATATTGAACATAATTCTATAAAGNAGTGTGATGTAGCTGTTAACTTATCCTCCTTTACACCAGAAACCAGAGAACTCTTACAGATTTCTATAATGAAACATTAAACAGAAAAAATAATTACTTCCAAAGTATCTGAAACTGAAACTGGAGATACTACTGATACAATAAAGATAGATAGATAAGCCATACCATGAAATAAAAAAAAATGCATTCAAAAATTTGTTTCAAAGTCTTAATCATTTATGTGTATCTTGTCTTAATTTTCATAATGGTATTATAAAAAATATCCTAGATTCTCATCCCCCCGCCCAAATTTATTTAAAGTCAATTTTTTTAAATTATTTTTATTTCTGGCTAATTTCTATCATTTACTGTACACTTTAAGCAAATTTAGACAAAAAATATGAAATAAAATTGGCCTCCCCACCTGAATTTAGGAAAAAATGGATGAGAATCTAGGAATTTATTTACTTGGGCCTAAATATAAAATTTAAAAATAATTTTACGAAGTTTTTATAATTCAAAATTGTTATAGCTTAAAAAAGGTCAATTTTCATCCCAAATAATTTTTTAAAACTCACCTTTTCCTTTTCCAAAGGCCAACAGCATACCTGAAAAAAAAATCCAAATTTATATGCAAAATATTCTTATTTCAGATTGAATGACTGAGGAAAGAAAAGTAATCAAATTAAATAATTAGTGTGCATTTGTGTTCAATTATCTTAATATACCCTTTTTTCTTTTGTTAGGAAAACATTTTCTTAGCTAAAACACTACGGTACGTAAATACTTGTATTTTTGTTTTTATTAAAAACATAAAAATATCCAATAAATAAGTCTTGTTCTTTTTGTTCATTTTTACTACATCAATTTGATTAAAAGCAAGATTAGAAGACAGTCCTTGTTCCTTTAGCAATTAAAATTTCATCTTAATATCAATGTTAACAATATGTAAAATTTGCAATAGCATACTGCAATTCATATACATGTACATCTTTTTTGTAATAAAAGTTATTCATTGCATATTTATCTTTTAGTTTCAAGCAAATGCAAAAAAAGGAAAACAAAACAAAATAAAAACAAACAGACACAAACATCTTTTACATACTAATTTAAAAACATTTCATGAAACAATTTGAATATCCTAATGCATTTTTAATTCAACATTGATAAAAAGTCTTTTTTTTCTTATTTTTTACTCTGGAAATATATTTTTTCAAATGGAAAAGAACCTACCAAAGATTAAAATCTGTCCAAACATTTTCAAACTTCAATTTTTCTTCAAATTTCAATAACTGAGGAACCAAGACACAAAACTGATATGTTATATAGTAACATTTAGCTTTATACCCCA
>MJUU01006009.1:4138-14833 GCA_002080025.1 Modiolus philippinarum | reverse complement strand
TTAAGGTAGATCGGTAGTCTTCCGCCATTTTGAATTCGTTATTTATGTTGTTGTGGTATTATCTGCTTTTTAAATATGCAAATATTTTTATTTGTAATAAATCAATCAATATTATATTCATAATACAATATGCAAAGGACCTACATGGAGTTGAATTTACATGTAATAAATCAATCAGTATTATATTCATAATACAATATGCAAAGGACCTACATGGAGTTGAATTTACATGTCTTTATCTAATAAGATGAGGCATGGTAACTTGATAATTAAATAAGTTGGAACATGATATTTGAAAAAGGGAGATAATCTGATAAAAATATTTTACATAGACATCACTATGAAAATTCACATTTTATAAATTTTATGGAAAACAAAGTCGGTGACCCCCATTTTTCTTTATATTTTTTGAAAGTATATTCAAAGGGCTAACACATGAATAAAGTAGAAAAAAATCTATGGAATAGTTTTAAAGAAATCAACAATACCTGTTTTTCCCTATATATTCATTAGAAATATTTGATTATTTTGATATCAGTTATTTTAAAAACAAGCACAGTGACCCCCCTTTTTTATTTTTTTATTTCAATGCTAGTATAATAAGGAAACTTTCCTGAGAAAATAAAGAAAATCTATGGAAAAAAATTTTGGACTACCCATCTACCTTAAGTATTTTCTTTCTACCCCAACAACCCATGAAAGGACAATTGAGCTTAATATGTAACAAATATGTAACAAATATGTAACAAAAGTGAAAATACTAAATTCCAAAACTTTAAGTAGAAGAACGTAATCAGCTGATCACAAAAAAAACCTCTACCCATATCAAAGGAACCCTGATAAACTGTTTTACTTGACCAAACATTATCATTAGTTTGGAGTAAAAATATGAAGTTGACACTTGTTTCAATAAATTACAACTTTACTTCAAAAAGCAAACTCCAGTTTTTATCTGAACACTATCAAATTTGCAGAATATATTTATTTTTCTGACTAATCAATATGAAAATTAATCTTGATCTGTATTGAATGGATAGTACCATTGTCACAAAATATCAAAACTTTACTTCAATCAAACACATGTTATTATATGGCAACCAAATAATTTGTAAAGGTTCTGCGGAACCTGAGTGTCTCGCCTGCTCACTCCATTGTCATTATAAATTAGCCTTTATTAAAATGTGGTTGCTATGTAGAATTCAAAGACATATGTGGTCTTTGAGAGTATCAGGAAATTTACCAAAACTGAAATAAAAAATTTCCTTTGCCAAAATTATCAAAAAAGTATGGTTGCTAACAAATATTCCCAAAAATTGCTTGTCTTTGAGAATTTCAGGAAACTTACCAAAATTGGAATCAAAATTTTTGAAATCTTACCATTGAAAATATTGTTTTGACTAAAATGCATCCAAAAAGCATGGTTTCTAACAAGAATTCCAAAAAATTGCTGGTCTTTCAGAGTTTCAGGAAATTTACCAAAGTTGGAACCACTTTTTTGGAATTCTACTTTTTCTGAATTATGCATCATGTAAAAAAAATGGCTAGAATATTTGATTGGATGCAAAAATTTCAAAAATTGTTAGTCTTGGTATTTTCAGGAAATTTACCAAAGTTGGAACTGGAATAAAATTCCAAAATTTTATTGCACATCTATAGACTATATGCAATCAATTCCTTTATCCCAATTTTGTTTGATATATACACCTAGAGTGAAAATTTAGCCAAAATCATTGATGTGGAAAATATAGGTCAAGGTGACATAATTCTGGTATGGACGTTGAATACTACTAAAGATGTAACCATTTACCAATCATCATCTGTCTATGACATGTAGGTGCTGAGATATGGTACAAACCAAAAAATTTGATAACTAGAGAATGTGTCTGTACAGACGGATGGACGGACGGAATGACGGACAAGGGTAACAATATATGTCCCTTCCACATTCGTGGGCGGAGCATTAAACTAGAGGCTCAGAGACTGAGCCTGTATCGCTCACCTGACAAAATGCTTCTATGCCATGCATGACCAAAAATATGTTTTTATTACCAATGGGGTCTCATATTTAGCTATGTTCTGCATTAGCAGCCATGATTTTTGTCTGATCCTATTGAAATGAGCAGTTTTTGCAAAGGACCTTTTATACATTTAGTTTAATTTGCTTGAATAGTTTCAGAGAAGATGATGAAAAGGATGGTTTTCTCATACCGGGCTCCAATATTCAAACTTTGCTCTGCAGCGGAGGCCATGCTTTTTGCTGGATTGAAATGAAATGTGCAATTTTTGTATAAAGTACCTTCTGTACATCATTCCCCTAAAGTTTGGTTGAATTTTTTTCAGTGTTTTCAGAGGAGAAGATAAATATGTGATTTTCCCATATAGGGTTCAGTGTTAAACTATGTTCCGTGCTGGCGGCCAAGTTTTTTATCAGATTGTGTCCAAATGAGCAAATTTTATTAAGGACTCTCCAAACATCATTCCTGTAAAGTTTGATTGAATTTGCTTCAGTAATTTCAGAGGAGAAGATGAAAATGTGATTTTTCCAACAGGGTCCAATGTTAAACTATGTTCCGGGCTGGCAGCCATATTTTTTATCGGATCGAAACGAAATAACCAATCTTTGTAAAGGACCTTTAGTACATCATTCCTGTAAAGTTTCGTTGAATTTGCTTCAGTGGTTTCAGAGGAGAAGATGACAAGAGGCTCTCAAGAGCCTGTATCGCTCACCTGGACCATGGCCAATACATAACTTCAAATAAACTTATATGTTAAAGGGTCTCATTTTCAAACTATGTAAATAAACATTTATGTTATATGATCCAACTTTAATTAACTATTTTCCCAATTGCATGCCATCTTGGATAAGGGATGGATCTGCAGGACACAATAAGTGTTGTGCCAAAGTTTATTTCCAACTGGCCAAATGGTTTTAAAGAAGAAGATTTTTGAATGTACTCCTATATTAAACTATGTTTCCCATTGGTAGCTAATTTGCATAAAGTGCAGACTTGAAGGACATCTGTTTTGAAGGGGACCATCTAAGATACATTGTGACTAGCCAAGTTGTTTCAGATAAAAATTTCTTTGTATGCTGTTTCCATATAGTCAAGTAAGTATGAACCGAATCGTCAATCACAAGAAAGAACAATCCATGGACAATGGCAACATCGGACACACTAAAAAACAAGGACACCACTTAAGTACGGGATAAAAAAGTAAAATGAAGACACACATACAGATGAACAACACGGACCCAATAAAAACCATGGGTGAGATCAGGTGTACCGGTAGAGTAAGCATCTCCTGCTTCTTATAAGACAAGTAATAAATTAAGTTCCCTGCAGATGGCCATGTTGGATGACATTTAGGCATAAAAGTCACAATACATATTTATATTATAGTCAGCACCTCATAAGCATCATTAATGACAAGTTCTGTTCAAATACATTCAGTGGTTTTCAAGGTTACTTTCAACAACTGCTCACAAAAGGCTTCATATAATAATAAAGGGCTAGGCCGAGCGCAGCATGATACGACCGCAGCATGTCAAACACTGAAATTTGAACAAGTGTAAACTAAAATGAATGTGGACACAGTAATTTGCTGGACACAATAAGGACCTTGACACATAAATTAACTGGACATACTAGTGTAAATAAAAATTAGCCCTTTTAATCCCTTATTACTAGGATATTGTAAGAGCTAAGAAAATTTGTTGACTACCATCAAGAGAAATCCAAAGAAAAAACTCAGGTTGAAATCCAATGAAAAATAAAGATTTCACATATTTTGAAATACTGCAATTTGGCCCCTTTGACCCATTATAGCTTGGAAACCGAACGGCGAAGAGCAACACAAAATGTACTGCCATATTACTGAAGGCTTACAATGAGAATACTCCAAAGATAAAAATCCCATCAAAAGCTAATGAAAAATAAAGATTTCACACATTTCTAATTATTGCAAATTTGACCCCTTATAGCTGGGAAACGGTAAGAACTACATCAAATAAGTTGACATACGACTGAAAGATTACATTGAGAGGAATCCAAAGAAAAAAATCCCATCAAAATCTGATGTAAAATAAAGATTTTACATATTTCTAAAAATTGCCATTTTGGCCCCTTTGACCCCTAATAGCTCGGAAACGGTAAGAGTAACGCCAAATCCGTTGATATAACACTGAAGGCCTACAATGAGAGGAATCTAAAGAAAAAAATCCCATTGAAATAGGATGAAAAATAACAATTTTAGGTAATCCACATGTTTGCAATTTTTGCCCCGGTGGGCCCTCATAGCTTGGAAGAGGAACAAGTTATCAAAAATCTAATGGTGCAGCGCTATGTTAATTTTTCATAAGGAATCCTCTGCAAAAAACTGCATCAAAATCGGACTAAAAATAAAAAAATAAAATTTTTGAAATTCGCCCCTTTTGGGCCCCATTTATCTCGTGAACCGTACATGCCACGTGAAATCCTTTGATTTGGAAATTTCCTCAGGAGGACAGTGAAAGAAACCGCATCAAAATCCGATAAATAATAAAGATTCTACAGTCAAATATGTAAAAACATCAAATCTAACCCTTTTGGCCCCTTTTTTAAAAACGGGTGGGGCCACAACGACCAAAACTAGGCCAAGCCTTCCTTAAATTGTGTCAAGGAACATTGTGTTAAAATTTCATAAGAATTGGTCAACTGAAACTTAAGTTACTGACCAAAAACAAAAGTGTCTACAGACGACAACGACAACAGCACGATACCATTATACGACCACAAAAATTTTTGCGGTCGTATAAAAAAAATTAAGCGGTCTCTGAATCTGAGAAACTACTTTAACTTCATGTCAGCACAAATTCCAGTGATTATACACAATACATTTATATACCAAAATCATTATGACATGAAATAAGGTAAAGATTAAGAAAGTATTTTCGCAAAAAATTGTAGAAATTTGCACAAAAACACTGTTTTTGCACTTAATTATGGAAGAAATAATTTTTTTAATGAAGTGATAGCAGGGAATTTCTCTACAGCTTAAAAGAGAAAAGTTAACCAAAGAAGATTTGAACACAGAATACAAAGGGAAATAACCAATAAACCATAAGGCATTGGGGAAAAAAAAAAAGGTGAAAAACGGCCAATAAATCATACACAGGCCTTTGGATTTTCTTCAAAATTTCAGAGTATGTAGATCTTGATATGCTGAACATTTTTTTAGTTTACACTTCACCTCTATCTGTTACAGTTTTTGAAATTAAAAATAAAAAAATGCACAAATTTCAAAAAATTTATGGAAAAAGGGCTATAACTCTCCGACGGGTTTTCCGATTTTCAAAATTGCTGAACAGATAGATCTCGGCATTCTGAACAATTTTATTTCCATGTCAGATTTTTGATATCTGCAATGGTTTTGGAGTTATTTGCCAAAAACAGCAATTTACCCCTATGTTCTATTTTTAGTAACAGCCACCATGTTGTTTGGTCCTCGGACTAACCGAACATATTTTTTAAACTACATACCCTGGTGATGACCCAGGACAAGTTTGGATTAAATTGGCCCAGTGGTTTCAGAGGAGAAGATTTTTAAAGAAAAGTTTACGATGGACGGACGATGGACAGACGACAGACGGACGCCAAGTGATGGCAAAAGCTAACCCTGGAATAGCCAGGTGAGCTAAAAAACTAAGTCCAACTAATGGCAAAATACGGAAAAATTGGATTTTTTTTTTCAAAGTTAAATTTGGGATTCAATAATGAAGTTGCACTGAATATTGTGTCAAATTTTCATTGATATTGAACATGATATGAGAAAGTTATTCAAGTTCAAAAAAGTTTAACATTTGGGTTAACAAATGTGGATGACGCCGCCGACAGAATCTATGGTCGCTATGTCTCGCCTTCGCAACATTCATCACAGGCGAGACAAAAATTAGACTTTGCGTATTTCAAGGGCAATAAATCTGGAATGAAAAAGTGATCAATATAACATTGACCTGTATTTATGGACAGCAACAATGTCCCAAAAATATTACAACTTTGCTTCTAAGCAAACTAAAACTATCATCCAGAAAATACAGTTTTGTAATTCAAGGGCAATAAATCTGGAAGGCAGAAACTGATCACCTAGAAAATCAAATTTGACCTGTATTTTATAGACAGCAACAATGTTCCGCAATATTTAAACCTTCCTCAAAGCAAACTCAACTACTACCTTCTATGGAAAGTAACATGTTCCAAAAAATTAAAACCTCACTTCAAAGTAAACTCAAGTTATCATCTGGAAACAATATTATTATGCACATTTTGTATTATTCAAGGGCAATAACTCTGGAATGCAAAAACTGATTATGGGGAAAATCAAATTAACCTGCTTAAAATGGATAGTAAAATGTCCCAAAATATCAAAACTCTAATTCAAAGGGAAGTCAAGTTATCATTGGAAATCAAAGTGTGATAGATGGACAGATTGACAAGAGGAATCATTTAATACCTCAACATTCATAAGGCTGGTGTATAAAACCAGAGGCTCCCTGGAGCCTATATCACTCATCTGGCTTTCACTTGCCACAATCAAGCTAACATTGTAAATTATACAGTTAAACTTCAGTCTCTCAAACTTTGGTAGAGCAAACACCACCATTAACTTGGACTCTATTTCAAGTCTGATCATGTTTTACTGTACTTCTTTGTTGGGCTTTTTTGACAAAAATTGTCTTGCTAAGGACCACTTTCGACACCATGCAGTTTTGAAGTCGAGACATCCTTTGGTAAATGGCAGTCAACAACATTTTTTAACACCATATCTTTAAATTACGACATCAATGTCTATTTGGAAACCAAATTTTATTGAAATGGGACTATGTTGAATTTTCCCGCTTTTTTGGCGGCTATTTTGAAAATGGCAGTCAACAAACAATTTTCAACACTGGTTATGCAGTAACAACATCAATATCCACCTAGAAACCAAATTTCATTGAGATCAGACAATGTTGAATTTTCCCGCCTTTTTTGGTGGCCATTTTGAAAATGGCGGTCTACAAACAATTTTTAACATCTGATATATATGCAGTTTTGAAGTTGCTACATCAATACCTTTTTGGGAACCAAATTTCATTTAAATTGGACAATGTTGATTATTCCCGCCTTTTTTGGCGGCTATTTTGAAAATGGCGGTCAACTAACAATTTTCAACACCGGTTTGGAAGAAGTTACATAAATATCCACTTAGATACCAAATTTTATTGAAATCGGACAATGATGAATTTTCCCACCTTTTTTTGGTTGCCATTTTGAAAATGGGGGTCAACAAATAATTTTTAACATCAGTTTTGAATTTGCGACATCAATACCTTTTTGGAAACCAAATTTCATTGAAATCGGACAATGTTGAATTTTCCCACCATTTTTGGCGGCCATTCTGAAAAAGGCAGTCAATGAACAATTTTCAGCATCTGTTTTGAAGTTGCAACATCAATATCCACTTGGATACCAAATTTTATTCAAATCGGACAATGTTGAATTTTCCCGCCTTTTTTTGGGCAGCCATTATGAAAATGGGGGTCAACAAATAATTTTTAACATCAGTTTTGAAGTTGCGACATCAATACCTTTTTGGAAACCAAATTTCATTGAAATTGGACAATGTTGCATTTTCCTGCCTTTTTTGGCGGCCATTTTGAAAATGGTGGTCAACGAACTCTTTTCAACACCGGTTTTGAAGTCGCTACATCAATTTCTATTTGGAAACCAAATTTCAATGAAATCAAACAATGTTGAATTTTCCCACTTTTTTTGACAGCCATTTTGAAAATAGCGGTCAACAAACAATTTTAAACACCAGTTTTGAAATCCACACTGCATGGCAAACATTTTATCAATTTACACTTTATAACCTTCATCTTCTATAGTTTTGGAAATAAATAACGAAAAATATGAAAATTCTGAAAATTCCGTGAAAAAGGGCAATAACTCCTCCAAGGATTTTTGGATTTTCTTCAAAATTTCAGGGTTTGTAGATCTTGATATGCTGAACCTTTTTGCAATATACACTTGACCTCTATTAGTGAAACTTTTTGAAATAAAAAATAAGAAATGCACAAATTTTGAAAATTTTACAGAAAAAGGGCAATAACTCCAAGACGGGTTTTTGGATTTTCATCAAAATTGCAGGGCAGTTAGATCTTGCTATGCTGATCACTTTTATCCCGTCAGATTTTTGATATCTGTAACGGTTTTCAAGTTATTTGCCAAAAACTGCAATTTATCCCTATGTTCTATTTATAGCAATGGCGGCCATGTTGTTTGACCAGCTGCCTAATCGAACACAAATTTGAGAAGCCATACCCTGGTGATGATTCAAGTGAAGTTTGGTTACATTTGGCCCAGCGGTTTCAGAGGAGAAGATTTTTGAAATTGTTGACAGACAGACGGACGACGGACCATGGACGACAGAAACAGATGCATAGTGATGACAAAAGCTCACATGGCCTTTTAGGCCAGGTGAGCTAAAAACACATCAGTCATATTTAAACTTGACATGTAGTTTATAGAAAATTACATATTCATGACATATCAAAAGGCAACTCAAATTATCAAACAGCAACCACAAAATGTAAAGATTTTATGTAATTCAATGCAATAATTCTGAAATGTAACTAGAGGCTCCCAGGAGCTGCATCGCTCACCTGGCTTCAGTTGCCACAATCAAGGTAACATTGTAAGTTATACAGTTGATCTTCAGTTTCTCAAACTTTCATAGCTAAAACACCTCCAATATCTTGAACTGTTTTTAAAGTCTGATCATGTTTTACTATATTTCTTTGTTGGGCTTTTTTGACAAAAATGTTCTTGCTAAGAACCACTTTCGACACCAGTTTTGAAGTCAAGATGTCATTTTGTAAATGGCAGTCAACAAACAATTTTCAACATTGATTTTGAAGTTGCAACATCAATATCTACTTGGAAATCAAATTTCATTGAAATCAGACGATGTTGAATTTTCCCGCCTTTTTTGGCGGCAATTTTAAAAATGGCAGTCAACAAACAATTTTTAACATCAGTTTTGAAGTTACGACATCAAGACCAATTTGGAAACAAAATGTCATTGAAATCGGACAATGTTGAATTTTCCCGCCTTTTTTGGCAGCCATTTTGAAAATGGCGGTCAACAAACAATTATCAATACCTGTTTTGAAGTCGCAACATCAATATCTATTCGGATACCAAATTTCATTGAAATCGGACAATGTTGAATTTTCCCGCCTTTTTTGGCGGCCATTTTGAAAATGGCAGTTAACAAACAATTTTCAATACTGGTTATGAAGTCGCAACATCAATATCTATTTGGAAACCAAATTTCATTGAAATCGGACAATGTTGAATTTTCCCGCCTTTTTTGGCGGCCATTTTGAAAATGGCGGTCAACAAACAATTTTCAACACTGGTTTTGAAGTCGCAAAATCAATATCTATTTGGAAACCAAATTTCATTGAATTCGGATAATGTTGAATTTTCCCGCCTTTTTAGGAGGCCATTTTGAAAATGGCGTTCAAGGAATAATTTTCAACATCAGTTTTGAAGTCGCGACAGCATGGAAAACATTTCAACAATTTACACTTACCTTCATCTTCTATTGTTTTGGAAATAAAAGATGAATAATAAGAAAATTTTAAAAATTCGGTGAAAAAAAGGGCAATAACTCCTACAAGGGTTTATGGATTTTCTTCAAAATTTCAGGGTGGGTAGATCTTGATATGCTGAACATTTTCGCAACGTACACTTGACCTCTATCTGTTACACTTTTTGAAATAAAAAATAAAAAATGCAAAAATTTTAAAAATTTAACGGAAAAAGGGCTATAACTCCGAGTTTCTTCAAAATTGCACAGTGGATAGATCTCATCATGCTGATCATTTTTACCACATGTCAGATTTTTGATATCTGTAATGGTTTTCGAGTTATTAGCCAAAAACTGCAATTTACCCCTATGTTCTATTTTTAGCAATGGCGGCCATGTTGTTCGACAGAGGGACAAACTGAACATCAGTTTGAGAAGCCATACCCTGATGATGATTCAGACCAAGTTTGGTTTAATTTGGCTTAGTGGTTTCAGAGGAGAAGATGTTTGAAATTGTTGATGGACAGACATGCAAAAATTTTGAAAATTTAACAGAAAAGGGGCTATAACTCTGAGATGGGTTTTCATATTTTCTTCAAAATTGCACAGTGGATAGATCTCATCATGCTGATCATTTTCACTTCCGTCAGATTTTTTATATCTGTAATGGTTTTCGAGTTATTAGCCAACAAGAGGAAAGCTGTCAATGTGACAGCAAACCGGGTTTTCTTTCACATGGACAGTATATCATACACATGGGTTGACCCTGAATATTTGAAATGTACAAGTTTATAATTTTTATTAATTTTCAATGTTAAACCTTCCACCAAAGTAGCCTTTTTCTGAAAGTTCAGCAACTTGGATTTTAATCAAAATGGAAAATTAAAGTACTGTGCAAGCCTCTGATACAGGTACAAATAATCTGCAAAATAAAAACTTCCTATCTATTAAGTTGAAGGATATTTGTTCCAGACAAAGGTTGTACCCTATTGTTAAAAATTTGACATAAAAATGACTAAGTTCAACAACTGATATTTTTTACATAAATTATCAAAAATCAAAATCAAAGTACCATGCACA
>MJUU01006005.1:3949-24317 GCA_002080025.1 Modiolus philippinarum | reverse complement strand
AAAGGCTTAATAAATTTCCTGACTTAGGACAGGCGCAAACCTGCTGCAACGGGGTTAAACTAGTTTTATTGGACCCAAACCTTCCCCTTATAGCCAATGTGATAAATCAAAAAACAATCGTAACAACAGTAAAATTTGTTGGCAACAGGACTGAGTCAATTGTGAAAAATGACACTGAAAGAACTAAATATACGAACATAAACATGAAATCACAAGAGACTTCTAGGAGTTAACTGACATGCCAGCTCCAGACCCATTACCAACTGACAAATTAAGTTATGTTAAATTAAGAATGATTATTAATATTACAGTTGAACTTCTATTCCTGGAACAGCAATGGCTAGAACGCCATAGATGTTTTTAACATTTGTAGTTCCTGCATTAGTAAACTTCGACCTCAATAACTCGAACATCTTTCTAGCTTGAACTGTTTGCGTAGTAACTTTGTTGTTCGAGCACCGAGGTTCACCTGTAGTATCATAAAATGGTCAGAAGAGGGATCATGAGTATCGGGAGTATCAAGTGCCTAATTTCAGTCCACAGCAAAAGCAGCCCAAGATTACTGTTAATTTTATATTTACTTTTTAGGAAATGAAAATAACTTAACAGCTATATATGTTGAAGGTCAAAACGTGATGCAGTTGCTTGCAAGATGAAGAAATATTGAGATTAGGAACATTTACAACGACATACTCTGAATCAGTCATACAAGTGTAGAAGTTTATATGCGGAAATTAGAATCTAAATGGTGTACAAATACACATACCGTCGTTTCTAGTTAACTTCTGTCAGGTTATATTTATTGTAGTAGTGTATTACATGTATGTATAAATGGATTGAATGACTTGTATGATATTAAATTTAAGAGAGTTATAGTTTCAGCTGAAATGTGATTTGAATAAAGATGGAATTTTTCAAAAAAAAATTTTAAGTGTTTCCTAATGAGTTCAGATGACATACATTCTAAGATTAAACACGAGAATCTAGTACAACTTTCCATGAATTGTGTGTGTCCCCTATTTTTCTTTTTTTTGTGCCGTACTTATGTGATGTCTTTGTATCTTTGTGTATGTGGTGTTCCAATTGTATTTCGATCGTTCGTTTTAAGAAAAGATTATCAAATTTAAGATATATATTAAAAATCTTGGGTCGGCAACTTAAGAGCCCTTCACAGCATATCAGCAATTTATTATAACTTGCCTAATCGTAATAAGACAAAAAGAATATCTTGACATGCATTTCATTGCCAATTTTCAACTAAATACTGGTGAACGCTTTAATCAACTCATTGTTTTAAATTTGATGAAATGTCTGTCAGTATTTGGTCCATAGCTCTCGTGAAACTTTCTTTGTAACGAAATCATATGCCAGATATATCTATTATCAAATTTACTCCATAGAGATATTGAGATATTAGATTTCATCCAATATATGAACAGTTGGAAATATTTTGATTGATTAAATGATCATTGAATTTTAACTTTTGTTCAATATTCTTTGGATGTAAATTGTATTTTGCTGTACTGTTCCGATATTGGAACCATGATATGATTTATTCCATTCTATCATCTGATTTCATACGACCATTAGTAAAGAAGTTAGCACACATGCTAATGTAAGAGGAAATCCGATGATTAGCGTTTCACTCATTTGATAAATGTCGGGTCAATAACTTTTATCACATCGAGTCGGACCTATGATAAGCAGAAGTATTCATGTCAAAACCTTTTCAAGCTCTCTAGTACATTTGAATGGACACAGCCTTTTTATACGACCGCAAAAATTTTTGCGGTCGTATAATGGTATGGTGCTGTCGTCGTCGTCGTCGTTGTCGTTGTCTGTAGACACTTTTGTTTTTAGGCAATAACTTAAGTTCCATCTGATCAATCCTTATGAAATTTTAACACAATGTTCCTTGGAACAAAAGGAAGGCTTGGCATAGTTTTGGTCATTGGGGCCCCACCCGTTTTTAAAAAGGGGCAAAAAAGGGTTTCATTTGATGTTTTCACATATTTGACTGTAGAATCTTTATTATATATCAGATTTTGATGGGGTTTCTTACAGTGTTCTCCTTAGGAAATTTCCAATCAGTAGTATGTCAACAGATTTCACATCGCATGTACCGTTCATGAGATAAATGGGTCCCAAAAGGGGGAAATCTCAAAAATCTATTTTTTTTCATTTTTTGTCCGATTTTGATGTTCTTTTTTCATTTCATTCCTTATGAAAAATTAATATGGCGCTCAACTTTTATATTTTTGGTAACTTGTTTCCTTTCCCAGCTATGAGGGGCCGAACGTGCCAAAATTGCAAATTTGCTGATTACCTGAAATTTTTATTTTTCATCGGATTTTTTTCTTTGAATTCCTCTTGATATAAGCTTTCAGTAGTATGTCAACGGATTTTGCGTAGCTCTTACCGTTTCCGAGCTACAAGGGGTCAAAGGGGCCAAAGTTGCAAATTTTCGAAATATGTGAAATCTGTATTTTTCATCGGATTTTGATGGAATTTTTATCTTTGAATTCCTCTTGATATAAGCTTTCAGTAGAATGTCAACAGAGATTGCGTAGCTCTTACCGTTTTCGAGCTACAAAGGGCCAAAGGGGCCTAAATTGCAAATTTTCGAAATATGTGAAATCTTTATTTTTCATCGGATTTCAGTAGAATTTTTTTTCTTTGGATTCCTCTTGATGTAAGCTGTCATTGGTATGGCAGCGGATTTTGCGTAGCTCTTACTGTTTTCGAGCTACAAGGGGTCAAAGGGGCCAAAATTGTAATTTTTCGAAATATTTGAAATCCTTATTATTCATCGGATTTCGATCAGATTTTTTTCTTTGGATTCTTCTTGATATAAGCTTTCAGTAATAAGTCAACAAATTTGGCATGGCTTTTCCCGTTTCTGAGCTAAAGGGGCCAAAGGGGCCAAAATTGCAACTGATTCAAGCTCTTTATTGTGTCCATTTTATGACTGTATCAAGCTCTTTACTGTGTCCTCATTCATTTTGAATTACACTTGTTCAAATTTCAGTATTTGACATGCTGCGGTCGTATCATGCTGCGCTCGGCGTAGCCCTTTATTTGAAGTTAATATATACTAGTAGTACAAAAATCATGAAAAAACTGCTTGTCGTTAAGCCTTTATCTGAACGAGACGACTAGTCTAAAGTCAAACAAGAAAAGAGCGTGTCGATCATCATTATATAAACAGCTAGGCAAATGTAAAAGCAGCTAGTCAGAAAATCCACATGTTCTTGATTGATTTATAAGATAGGCTAAAGTCATACAACTTCATGCAAATTGTTGTATGGAACTTTTTTCATTACAGTAGATAACTAGTCAAAGACGAGACATCCCGCAGTATGTAAGGGTCAAAAGACCTACACAGCTTGTCACTTATTAAAGCTGAACATCTCGAAGTTTCTTGCTAGTCTTAAGCCGGACATCCTACTGTAAACAGATTTTTAAAAGCTAAGCGTTGTTCCTTTGCTTGTTTAAACCACGTATTTATAGAAACTTTGTTTCATGTGCATTTTTCCATATCCTTTCCTTCACCATAAACAGCTATTCTTAAGCTTTACTTCCTGAAGTAAACAGCAAGACATGTATGAAACTTGAACATCTTAGTGTTTCAGCCAGTGAAAATTTGAATATCCTGTGTCATCATCTAGCAACAATCTGAATATCCTGATGTAAACAGCTACCTAAAATCTGAATATCTTGTTGTAAAGAGCTAGTCAAAACTTTACGTTTTTAATATTACACTTGTCTTGATATTTTGTTTTGACAATATTGTTTGTTTATGTCAATAAAATGTACTGGACAAATGAGTTTTTTTGCTCTCTGCAATAATAGATCCTCTACATATATTTCTATCTTTCATATATCTTTTTAATAGATGTGTTTCTACTCTGTGGAACTCAAATTTAGTGTACCCAATATTCAATTCATGAAGTTTGAATTAAGACCAGCAGATCAACCTGTTTTATTGATTAACCGTTGTGTATCATGACCGATAAAATATTTTAAAATCATGTTTGTCTTATACTGTTTTTCTTGTGTAGTTCCCTTGCAAATTGTTGCATGTAATTATAATTTTCAGCCATTGTAGGTGTTTCCTGTTATCCATTTTGTAACATTTGCTATGAAAAAATAACACACACACACACACAAGCCTGTCCTTCAAGAATATCTTGAATTCAACTGGTCCTAATTTGCAATCTCAAGATTAAATGGTATTAAGCAATCATGTTTCTGATTATTTCGATCGCATATCAAAACTTAACAGTAGCAGTTTGAAGTAGACTATATGGATTTCAATATTAATGTATTGTACATACATAATTGATTTCTTTTGCTTATTTGGTCAACATTCATGTTTATCAGAATGTTAGTCTTACCAATCATGGGTTGCACAATCTTTAATTGGGAAACAAAAAAGCAAAAAATTTGAGAACTCTTACAATGAAATTTAGCTAATAGACTACCTTTGTGTGTCTTGATTGTTCTCTAGTTAGATTACTTTATGTCTATTATAGGAGCCTAGGATGATGTTTATTTCGCTGAACTTGATTACTCTTTATTTAGGGACCGACTCCTACCTGTCGTTGGGTGTGGGGTTTCCTCATCGATCATTGAAGATCTTATGGTGGCTTTGAGTTATTATTACTCCCCTTTGGGTTGTTGTCTCTTTGACACATTCCCCGTTTCCCTTCTTTTTTTTTTCTAGAGTATCAATATTTTATAATGTTAATGCACAGATATATGAATCTCAATTTGTTTAGAATGAATTATGGTTGTTAAGAGCCACTTAATGCATTAAGACCTGCTTTCATTCCTAAATTCAGATTGCACTACGATAGACGAGTTCGCCGTTTTTGTGTTTTTCTCCAACGAACTTCTGTAATAACTAAACTTCCGTGTTGCTTTTAGAAATATATCCCCCGTAAAATATTTAACCTTTTGAAAGGGACATATCTTCATTTTTATGCCATATTTTAGTTAAATTGCCATTAACAATCACAAATCTGAATTTTCATGTTCTCTTTGAGTAATATTGCGATGAATAACAGGAAACACAAACAATTGCCAAAATTTTAGGTAATCTTTAGCTATGTTCTCCATTAGCACCTGTGTCTTTTGTCTGATCCTATTGAGATGAGTAATTTTGGCAAATAACCTTCTATACATTTAGTTAAATTTGCTTGAATTGTTTCAGAGAAGATGATGAAAAGGATGGTTTTCTCCGATACCGGACTCCAATGTTCTATGTTCTACATTGGAGGCCATCTTTTTTGTTTGATCATAATGAAAGAGTATTTTTTGTAAAGTACCTTCCGTACATCATCAGGCTTTGCTTCAGTGGTTTCAGAGGAGAAGATAAAAATGTGATTTTCCCATAGGGTCCAATGTTTTACCATGTTCCGTGCTGACGGTCATCTTCTTTATCTCATCGGAACGAAATGAGCAATCTTCTTTTAAGGAGCTTTGGAATATCATTCCTATAAAGTTTGGTTAAATTTGCTTCAGTCGTTTCAGAGGAGAAGACGAAAAATGTGATTTTCCCATATATTCCAATGATAAACTATGTTGCATGCTGGCGGCCAGTTTTTTATTGGATCGATGCGAAATGAGCAATCTTTGTTAAGGACCTTTAGTATATCATTCCTGTAAAATTTGGTTGAATTTGCTTCAGTGGTTTCAGAAGAGAAGATGAAAATGTGATTTCCCCATAGGGTCCAATGTTAAATTATGTTCCGTGCTAGTGGCCATGTTTTTATATCAGAGTGGAACGAAATAAGCAAATCTTTCTTAAGTACCTTTAGTACATCATTCCTTTAAAGTTTGGTTGAATTTGCTTTCAGACGTTTCAGAGCAGAAGATAAAAAACGTGATTTTTCTTATAGGGTCGAAACGTTTTTTTTTGTTGGATCGGAACGAAATGAGCAATCTTTGTAAATGACCTTCCTTACATCATTCCTATAAAGTTTGGTTGAATTTTCTTCAGTAGTTTCAGAGGAGAAGATGAAAATGTGAAAAGTTGGGCGACGACGCCAATTGATTGCAATAACACTGGCCCTTTGGGTAAGGTGATCTAACAACTAAAAACATCAATAAAAAGACACAAGACAAACTAAACAACGATAGTAACTCGGGATAACCGGATTTAGTACCGGCACTAGCAAAGGTCAGCGATAGGGTCAAGCCGTTTTATGGGTACCAAAACCCAAAATAAACACTATTGAAAATGTGTCTGGTATGAAAAACTGCTCCATCTAGTTAATATCAATTACGGCATATATTTGCGGTACCAAAGGCCACTATTTAAATGTTCTTTTGTGGGTAAAGGGACTAAAGAAAATGAGACGATTATATAAAAAAAGATCTTTTTCGTGTCTTATTTGTTGTATTGACTAAAGCAATTGTGACAAGAACAAAAAAAAAAATGCTATTTAGAAAATATGAACAAAATCAAAAGTGTCGGGTTCAGGAGATGTTTATGTTTTATTGTCGCATTGTGGACTGGTGCAAATATGACGGGTGTGGAAAATCTGTTTTAATGTCCTGCATGAGACAAATAGACTGAGGAAAACGTGACGGATACAAGATACCTATTTTTATGCCCCCGCCGTTAGGCGACGGGGGATTAAGTTTTACCCCTGTCCGTACGTCCGTCCGAAAATTTTCGTCAAGGATTCCTCAGCTTGTGTATGCAGTAATGATTTGATCTTTAGTATGATGAGTTGTACCGTGTCTCCCCTTTTCAAGTCAGTAACTCATCTACTTCCTGTTTGACGACAACTTTGATTTTTTCCCATTATAGCCATATATTGAAATTTTTCGTCAAGGATTACTTAGCTTGCGTATGCAGTAATGATTTGATATTTTGTCTGAAGCCTTAGTTAGTATGATGAGTTGTACCGTGTCTCCCATTTTCAAGTCCGTAACTCATCTACTTCCTGTTTGACGACAACTTCGATTTTTTCCCATTATAGCCATATATTGAAATTTTTCGTCAAGGATTTCTCAGCTTGTGTATGCAGTAATGATTTGATATTTGGTCTGAAGCTTTAGTATGAAGAGTTGTACTGTGTCTCCCCTTTTCAGGTCTGTCATCTACTTCCTGTTTGCCGCTATCTGTATGGCTGGGGCATCCGTGTCCCATGGGCACATTTTCTTTTATTTCATGTTCAATTTAGATAATGTACGTTATTTTCATGCTTTTTATGTCACTATGGACTGAATAAATGTGATGGCTTTGAATAAATATTTATTTTCATGTTCTTTTTTGTAACATGCGACGAAGTACTGACTACTTGGTTGGGGAATACCCTTGGGAACTATCAGTCAAAATGCATAATGTTAGTTTCTTGATATTTGGGTTATTGGATGGGGTTTGTTTCCATTGATTTATTCACTTTTTTACCTTTTTGGGACCATTTAGGGCTTGCTATGTGGTGGGAGGTTCCTCACTGTGTTGAAGACCGTACGGTGACCCCTAGATGCTTTGTTTTGGGTCGTTTTACCCTGGATATGGGATGTTGTCTCCTTGACATTTACCCCATTTCCCTTCTTTTTCATAGTTATTGGCACAGTGGGAATAAATAACAAAGTGTCGAAGTTACTGTAAATTGAAGATTGTATGTGGCCATGTCGACAAATTATGTCACTTCAGTGCAGATCAAATCAACACATTTTGATGACCATAAACCGAAAAATGTGAAAGAGCCGATAGAGAACAAAAATGTTGACTTAATCAAATGTGACAAGTACAATAAATCTTTATTCCAAGATGTTTGCTGTGGCAATATGGACTATGGCAAATTTGACTGGTATGACAAATGTCTATTTCTTTGTTCTGTTCGGAAGATGTGGACTAAGGCAAACGTGACGGATGCAAAAATATTATTTTCTTGATATGTTAGGGTAACATGTGACAGGTTTAAAAATTTCCATTTTCATATTCTATTTTGTTTACCAATATTTATTTTCATGTGTGTTGTGAATAAGGATGGCTTTGAAATATCGTAATTTTCATGTTATGTTTGGGTAACATGGACCATGGCAAATGTGACGGGTACAAAATTTTTCTTTTGATGTTTTGTTGCAGCAATATGGACTTAAGAAAATTGGTTTGGAAAATCTCTTTTCTCATGTTTTATTTGGTATTATAGTCTTTTTTCATGTTTTATTTGGTATTATAGTCTAAGGCAAATGCGATGGCCATAAAAGATTTTCAATTCGGTAAATGTGGCCCTAATCAAACTCTGTGATTGGTACAAATAATCTGTATTTTCACATCCTGGTGTGGCAGTAGGGACTGCAATATATGTTATGAGTTCGAAAAATCTTTCATTGTATTTTTGATAGCATAAACGAAGGAATAAGTGACAGGTATAAAAAATCTCTTTTTTCATGTTCTGTTTGGGAAATGAGGACTAAGGCAAATTTGACTGCAACAAAATAATATCTAGAGATTGTTATGTTAAATTTGGGAAATGTTTGCCTAAATCAAATATGATGACTGTAAATGACCTTTATTCTCATGTTTTCTTGGAGCAATAGGGTCAAAAGTAAATGGAACGAGTATGAAAATTCTCTATTTTCATGCCTCATTTGGGTTAAGAACACCAGGGTAGCTATTGGTAAAAAAAATGTGAAAGTTGCACGAACAAATTATTTCATTAAAAAGTTATATCCATTTACATTATTTTCTTCAAATGTTATATGGTATATTAAAAAAATGAATTAAAGTTTATATATGTACATGTATAATGGTCTGCGGTCTGGTTTTTAAACTCAAATTCACATTTTTATTCAAGGAATATACTAAATGTGTCGGGTTGATTATTGCTCATTCATACCGTTCATAAGTGTACTTTTTGATAAAAATGATCTCGTCGCTCACTATTTAAAGTTCATTCGTCAAAACCCATGGAAAATACATCTCTCTAGTGACCTTTCATGTATTTATTAAGTACATGATATTAAACCATAAAGAATTATTTAGAATTGATTTTTTGAGAACCATATAATACAACTTAGACTTTATCAAGGTCTGAATTTATTTCCTAGGTTCTGGTTTTTTGAAATAATGAATTTGTAATATGAAACAAGTGAGAAGCCTTAAACCATTATAATAATGTTTATAAAATGACAGAAATATCCATTGTTGCTGTAAAGATGTCATTAAGTATATATGTATTTGATGTTTCTGTGATATTTCATCGCTATATAATGCCAGATCACTTAATTTGATTGAATTTGCCATTGTCCAATATGATCAATATTTTTCTTTTTTGTGTTTATTTTCAATGGAGGAGGATGAAGTGGTACTCAATGTTGGGGGGACAGTGTTTGTAACATACTGGGAAACATTGTTAAAATATCCCAAAACAAAGCTTGGATCGTTAACTGAGACTTCACCTCATTTTAATGCACGAAGAGGTTATTATTTTTTCGATCGGAATCCGGAACTTTTCAATACCATTTTGGACTTTTATCGGAACGATGTGTTACATTTTCCGAACCATCTGTGCAGTGGACTTTGGTATCAAGAATTGAGATATTGGGGATTGTCCATCAGTAGTATTTCAGATTGTTGCCATTCAACATACGTTCAATACTGCAAGAATGACAAAATCATTCAAAATCTAAGGAAAGCGCTCACTATCAAAAACAACGAAAATGCCATTGCAGAAGAAGCTAATGAGTTGAAAGGAAGTACAGATATAATTCCACAAGAAGAAATTCGGTCCCTAAGAATCCGTGTGTGGAAATTTCTATCAGAACCAAAGTCATCTTTTTCAGCGACCGTAAGTAATTGATTTATCCAAACAAAAATATCAGTTTTAATTTTGTTTGTTTTCTTTTTGTGCTACTGAGTTTTCCACTTTTGTGCCGAAATGTTTGAAGATTCGACGACTTTGCATTTAGGTTATATGAAAAAGAAAGGAAATGGGATAAATGTCAAAGAGACAACATTCCATCTCTAGGTTAAAATGACCCAAAACAAAGCATCTAGTGGTCATCGTACGATCTTCAACACAGTGAGGAACCTCAAATCATACAGCAAGCGCTTATATTTTTGTCAATAATCAATATATATTTCAATAGTAAAATGTGCGTTCAATATCTGAAACAAATCTCATGCAATTGGATTTTTTTTCTCGATTATTAATGCAAGAAATGATGACACGCTCACGGCTCAATTTTTCGGAATAAAGAATCATTTCTTTGCTAAGTTTTTATGTTAGGGCTTGGTTTATTTATTGTCGGAGTCATTGTAGCGACATAAAATTTGGAAATTTTTCTTTAGTTTTGTTTTGTTTTTGTTTGTTTGTTTTTGGTTTTTTTACTTGTTTTTGGTTATTATTTTTGTTTGTTTTTTTTTCTTTACTTTTTTATTTGTTTTTAATAAATAATTTAAGAATTTANTTCCACAAGAAGAAATTCGGTCCCTAAGAATCCGTGTGTGGAAATTTCTATCAGAACCAAAGTCATCTTTTTCAGCGACCGTAAGTAATTGATTTATCCAAACAAAAATATTTAGAAATTTCTTTCAGTTTTAATTTTGTTTGTTTTCTTTTTGTGCTACTGAGTTTTCCACTTTTGTGCCGAAATGTTGAAGATTCGACGACTTTGCATTTAGGTTATATGAAAAAGAAAGGAAATGGGATAAATGTCAAAGAGACAACATTCCATGACCAAAAACAAAGCATCTAGTGGTCATCGTACGATCTTCAACACAGTGAGGAACCTCAAACCATACAGCAAGCGCTTATATTTTTGTGTTTTGTCAATAATCAATATTTCTCTAATGAAATGTCAAGTTTAAACCGGTTTTGACCCGTTAGATAAATTTTCTTTATTCAACGTATGTTGAATAAAGCCCCGTGCTATTTCCCGCCAAATCTTTTCGGAATACAATTCTCGGCGTTTATCATTTATCATTAGAGAAAAAGATTACACCATTACCATATTTTATCCACTCTCGATAGTTAAATTTGAAAATTTTAAAATGCTCGGCAAGCCTGGCAATTAAAATTTTAAAATTTAACTATCTCTAGTGGATAAAATATGGTAATGAACGGGATCTTGTGGTGTAATCAATATATATTTCAACAGTAAAAACATATGTGCGTTCAATATCTGAAACAAATCTCATGCAATTGGATTTTTTTTCTCGATTTTATGAATGCAAGAAATGATGACACGCCCACGGCTCAATTTTTCGGAATAAAGAATCATTTCTATGCTAAGTTTTTATGTTAGGGCTTGGTATTTTTATTGTCGGAGTCATTGTAGCGACATAAAATTTGGTAATTTTTCTTTAGTTTTGTTTTGTTTTTTGTTTGTTTGTTTTTGGTTTATTTACTTGTTTTGGGTTATTATTTTTGTTTGTTTGTTTTTCTTTACTTTTTTATTTGTTTTTAATAAATAATTTAAGAATTTAGGTTGCATTTTTATTTATATTTGTCGATTCATACGATATTATTAGTATGGTCTTTCTGTCTTCCAATATCTGGAGGAAACCCCTTTGGAATCATATTGTTTCGAGCTATATACGTTTCTAATTGAAAAAGTCATGAAATACTCTCTATCTGCAAATTCCCACAGCATGTATCATTTACACACTGACCTATATATGTGAAATGGTGTTGTAATTCTCCTGACAAATTAACTAAAATTACGAAAATATACAATGATATGATCAGAGGATAATCAATTATAATAATGTCACAGCATCGAAGGACTATTTATTTTAAGTGAATAAAATAAAGTGCATATGAATGAATTCGTCGATATTTTGTTTTGCAACGTTTTATTATCAATGGAACATTAAATGCCATGCAGTTTATATCAAAAACACATATCATCATTATGAGTTCTATATAAAATATTAACAAGTATATAGGGTCAACAAAACTCCTGCGAGATGGAATAAAATGCTACATACTACTAACGGTACACTGGCATTGTGATTATCATGGTAATACAAAATTTAGTCATTTTGTTCCCACTTGTCATCAAACGGCCAATGCTACAGGTTTGACATGTGATGTCTAATAAGAATCCACTTCTAATTGTGTAGCTTATGAACTCATTAAAAGGATTTGTATTTAATTTAAGCATTTTAGTATATAACTATTGCTAACAAATATCGTGTCAGATGAGCTTCTGGACCTCTATTGTATTAGTTGCTGCTGTTGGACCTTACGGCCTATAGCGTATAATTTGAATTAGCGTATAATTTGAATATGTTCTGATGGTACCCTAAAGGCTGCAAGGTTCAACTGCAGCAATCAATAAATTAGAGGTCAAGAAGCTGAAAACGTAACACTCCATGTTTGATCAATTGTGATTGAAGCAAAAAGGGGTTGTAGAGTGTAAATTAAAAAAAAATATAATTCCGAAATCAAGGAACATCTCCTACCAATTTGTTTTTTTTTTTAATTTACACTCTACAACCCCCTTTTTGCCTCGATCACAACTGATCAAACATGCTCTATTCGGTTATAAAAACACAATCAGCCGAAATCAAACATCGTGTACTGGCCGCAGAGTCAACTATAGCACAGATCTTTGACTTTAGTTATGTTTAAAGCACTATTTCAAATGGTAAAACAATATCAATGCAATAAGTAAGTTAATATGAAATGAAGAATATGTAAACATATATTAGGGCAAAGGAAAATTTAATTTAAATTATGATCTTCATAATTCTTTGATATTTTAGCAGAAAATCGGAATTCCAGTGTGTACTATTGTGCATACCTTTTCTGCTTTCTCTTTGTGCCAAATTTACACAATTGATAACGGGAAAATGCAGCAGAATCTTTCGATATATTGATGACGTTCTTTCTCTCACCAACCCAAGTTTCAATTAGCTAACATCTTATACATAAAAGTCAACTAACTAAAACATTGTCTTTATATGTAGATATGTTCCTCGAAATTGACAAAGATGAACCAAAAGATGGAATTTATGACATTGTGACGATTTCAAATTTCCTGCTGTTAAATTAGAATCTAGTGGTACACTGAAGTTTTTTGGCAAATAACTCGAAAATCGTCACAAACAATAAAATGAAGATAAAATTGAATTTTACCTCAAAACGGATTCGTGACTTGAAATGTGAATAGGCTACGGTTACTTATAATTCCATGAAAAATGTGTTTACTCATGTAGTTTTATTTGACTGAGTTATGTGAACTGTTTTTTTTTTATTTCCTTTGCAGATTTACAACTGGTTTTACTTCTTAATGGTGTTTTTGTCTGCTATATCCGCCATTTTGTTTACGCTACCAGCACTTCGAACTGGAGATATCGACTTCGGAACACCTCATAACCTAACAAGAATCATAGAACGTCTGCGCCTAAACAGTGAAAACACCAAAGAAATCATCTTTCATACAAAGGAGATACCTGATTGGTTGAGAATATTTGATCTTTTTATAGCTGGCTTTTTCGTAGCTGAATTAATTCTGCGCATAATTCTCTGTCCGGACAAGAAGAAATTTTTTAAAGACTGGTTGAACTTATTAGATATTGTCATCTTTAATGCTATTTTGGTGCGTGTTGTTGTAGACCGAAATCGAAGGTGGTTGGTAGAGTCTTACGATATTATGATATTATATAAGATATGCAACGTTGTAACAGTATTTAGGATATTCCGATTTCTTCGGTTCGCAAGACAATTCAGTGGTCTGTATGTTTTGTTATTGGCGCTGCGAGCAAGCCTCAAAGAATTATTGTTGCTTTTCTTTACTCTGCTTTTATTTGCGTTGCTGTTTGCCAACTGCATCTTTTACACCGAAATTGAAGAGCCAACAACTTTTCCAAACATGCTGTATGGAATATGGTGGGCCATTATCACCTTGACGACAGTTGGTTATGGTGATCATGTGCCGAAGTCATGGGCAGGTCAGGTCATAGGGACACTATGTGCAATTTGTGGAATAATTGTTCTTGCAATGCCTGTTGCTATGATAGTTGCTAATTTCAACAATTATTACCAAAAGAAAAAAGATCGTGAACAATTTATTGTATTGCGAGACTACGACAGAAAGCATTCGGAAACCGCCATATAGGATATTCATTTGGAAACTAACTTTTGTGTTGTTCATCATTCAAAGTTCTTTTTTATTATACAAAATTTATGGATTTATATTTTCTTCGTTTTATATTACCATACCGATTTAGAATACAAATTTATTACATTTTTCAATAACGCCTGTGGCCCGTAATGACTAAACAGATGCAAATTTTAAGTTATGGAACAATGCAATGGAAACATCCAATTTGGGTTCCAAAAAGTAAGAACCAATGCAAGTTTGACATTATTGCTCAAGTCCTACTAAGTTATACGTTTGTGCATGTCTCTTCGTTGAATCATCGGATTACATCCGAAATTAATTAATCATCAATTACATGTTGCAATATTACCAACTTGTGTATAAACCAGACAGATTCAGAATACAAGTATCGAAAGTAATAAAAATTGATGGTAAGGGACCGACCATTTAACTTGCAAAGGGGGGGACTATGGTTTTTTTCTAAAAAAAATATTTTTGACCTGATTTTATGTGAAAAAAATATTTTGGCTGCCTAAATGATGAAAAACATAGGTAATCAACGATTACAGAGTTCGCCTCGTTATGGCCCTTTGTCACAGTAACAAAATTTTGACTGGATGTTGACATCACATTTGCATGCCTAAGCAAGGTTACATGATCCTACCATGTATGGTGACTGAGATCTGAACTTGCCT
Organism: Modiolus philippinarum; assembly: GCA_002080025.1. NCBI lineage: Eukaryota > Metazoa > Mollusca > Bivalvia > Mytilida > Modiolidae > Modiolus > Modiolus philippinarum. The sequence goes on along the minus strand of MJUU01006005.1, from coordinate 9,546 downwards.
GAAAACTTGGACATAAATCATTCATGCGTAAAACATAAGTCAAAGTGACCTACTTTTGCCTGGATGCTGATGTACCATCAGGGATGCATGCCTATGCAAGGTTACATGATCCTACCATGTAAAGTGACTGAGATATGAACTTGTCCAAAAACTTGGATGTAAATCAATCAAGCGGAAAATATAGGTCAAAGTGACCTAATTTTGTCTGGATGCTGATCTACCATCAGAGTTATATGCATATGCCAGGTTACATGATTGTACCATGTATAGTGACCAAGATCTGAACTAGTCCTAAAACTTGAATGTAAATCAATCAAGCATAAAATATAGGTCAAGGTGTCCTAATTTTGCCTGGATGCTGACCAACCATCAGAGATGTATACATATGCAAGATTACATGATCCTACCATGTGTAGTGACTGAGATCTGAACTATTCAGAAAACTTGAATGTAAATCAATCAAGCGTAAAAAATAGGTCAAAGTGTCCTAATTTTGCCTGGATGCTGATTCACCATCAGAGTTGCATACATATGCAAGGTTAAATGATCCTACCATGTATAGTGACTAAGATCTGAACTCGTCCGAAAACTTGAATGTAAATCAATCAAGAGTAATATATAGGTCAAAGTGACCTAATTTTGCCTGGATGCTGATACACCATCAGAGTTACATGCATATGGAAGATTACATGATCCTACCATGCATAGTGACTGAGATCTAAAATAGTCCGAAAACTTGAATGTAAATCAATCAAGCGTAAAATATAGGTCAAAGTGACCTAATTTAGTCTGGATGCTGACCTACCATCAGAGATGCATACATATGCAAGGTTACATGATTCTACCATGTATAGTGACTGAGATCTGAACTCGAACGTAAACTTGAATGTAAGTCGTTCAACCGGAAAATATAGGTCAGAGAGACCCAATTTTCTTGGAGGCTGCGAGATAGCCCAAGATGCACCTGCATACAAAGTTTGATGACCCTACCATGCATAGTTGCAGAAATATATGCCCAAATGCGGACGCGGACGTAGACGTAGACGCGGACGCGGACGTAGACGTAGACGCGGACGAGGACGCCGGGGGTACTCCAATAGTCCCCCTCAACTTCGTTGAGGCGAACTAAAAATTTCTGACTGAGGCTTTCTGCCCAAAAAAAAAAAAAAAAAAATGTTAATTTTGAAAAAAATATTTTGTAAATACACATGAAAAAAAATTTTCTGTCCAGAAAAAAAGCCATACCCCCCCTCTAGGTTAAATGGTCGGTCCCTAAAAATAGCTTTGCAATCACACGTCATCAAGGTGACAAATAAAGAAAATGGTTATATGTATTGAACTTGACCATTTATTTGTGTAGTGTTTTTTAAATATAATTTGTAGATTTAAAGTCTTTCCCGTGTCAAATGTGTTTTATAAGATAAATTACAAACGTTTTCATTTATTAGTTAACATGTGAGAGAGCCTAAGAAATGTTTTTGTGATTGACAATGTCTGCAGGTTAGTGTAAAGTAGTTTCAAGTTGACTTAGTTTGATGTTTACATGTGAGATAGACTATGTATGAACTTGTATGTAATAAACAATGAAAGGATATGGAGTAAATGTACATGAGACAAAGTCTTTATGAAAACATGATAAAACAAAGTAATGGAACGCTTTTGTTGATGTTCTTCATCTTGAAGTCACAATGAACAAAACCTCATAGTAAGTTCAAGACGGCCCCTAGCATGTTTAAAGAACCCGTTCATGTTTAAGGCTGAATATTTTAAAGTTCGAAGCTGTATGTGAGGCTGACAACATTTAATGCAAACAGGTAAAACATAAGTCTGAACTGACTATAGAATCAGAATCAGAATCAGAATCAGAATATTTTATTACCAAATTAGGGCCCCAGGAGGGCATGATACATCAAACATTTATGATTGGTATACAAGTACAATATTACATATATTTACAAGCGAGTCAAACTAAGTATGAAGTATTTTAATGTAAGCTGACCATGTTTAATATCCTGTTTTAGTTTTGTAATTTTTAATTGGCATTTGTTTTAACCAACTACTTGTATGAATATGTACTTGGACTGAGTGTGTGTCTCCCTGAGTTTATGTGTGTTTGACTGTTTGCATGTACTTTCTCTCGCCTGACTTTTTTTATAAAGTTTTTTTTCCTAAATCTACTGTGAAAACAGGTCTGGATCAGTGTATGTCGTGCATTCATTGCATCCCGGGGATTCTTCCTATATCTTGGTATACACAGACGTATTGCTGGACTGGGTCACTTTTTTTGACAAGTCAAATATATCAATGGGTCAGTAATTTTCATCAATCAGTTATATCAATGGGTCTATAAGTTTGCCTGACATTTTATCAATGGTGGTAAACATATCTCTTTAAATCATCCTCTATTAAAATCATTTTTGTGTTGTTTTTAAACTTTATAATTAATAAAAAAAAATTGTACTCATAATCAGAGTCCAGTGTGCACTTTAATCATATGAAACAATAATACGTATATATGATTGGGCCAGGATTTTCAACCGAAATATGAGGGGGGGGGGGGGGGGNACCCTTTTCGGGATGTCGGGATTGGGTGTTTTTAAGCCCGGGATTTCGGGATTTTTATGATTTAAGCCCGGGATTTCGGGAAATTTATTCACCGGGAATCGGGATTTCATCAGTCTTTAAGTTTCTTTGTAGTTCGGGATTTCGGGATTTAGAAAAAATAAAGTCGGGATTCCGGGATCAGACCCCCTCCTGCCCCCCTCAAATATGGTTGTCGAAAAATATTAAATATATGCATGGGGTGTTTTGAAAATCTTAGTCGTACGTATGTACCAAAAAATTGGTTGATTTCCCCCGGGACTGCATTAACATTAATGAATTAATACATTGTAAAATTTGAATTTGCAATTCATCATGACCTCTTAGAAATTATTTATAAACTCATCAAAATGTTTGATCTTGTATGTGTAGGTGCTGTGAACTGCCCTCGACAAATCAGAGAGTCGAACTCACGATTGTATAGGCCCCCTGATTTGAGCTCAAGAATGTCCAGTACCTTAACAACTCGGGCTCCATACCCTGATATGACTTGATTTCACTTGAGTATATCAGTAGTTTATCTTTTATTCAGATAAAAACAAATAAATTACATTATCTTTGTCTCTCATTTATTAGATAGCAGGAAAATCTAAAACCTTTGTTGAAGTAACTCTATATTTCCATTAATAGTATATTATCATTGTGTCCACTTGTGTGTAAGAGTCTACAACAATTCCATCAAATTTACCATTAATGTTTTGATCCTTCATTTCAGTTGCTTTGTTCGTGTGATTCAAAAGGCACTGCCCCATATTTAATTAAAGCCAATCAACCCAATATGCTTTGACAAATGGAAAATGTCAGTGTTACTGCTATTTGTGATGTCTCATTTTTATTGAAAAAATTTTAATAACATGTATATGATAAAGAAAATTGGCAAGTGTGTATCATTTATGTTTTGTCTTTTGAGATGATAGGTACTATTTTGAACTTTGAATTATGCGGTTTTAAATATGTGATCCTATTGTTTTTATTATACATGTATTTTACCTACACATTTTTTACCTACAAATTATTGATGTATAATTCTGTTTTCAATTAAAGTTATTTATTATGATTATGATCACTTTACTTGTAAATAATATTAACTACCATTTTTACCCAATTCATCAGTTTGTAACTAAAAGGAAGAATATTAAGGACCTGGTTTCCACAGGTCAATAAATGAATGCATGATACAGGTCAAATGTCAATGAGATGACCAATAAACCAAGGGGGACACTAAATTTCGTGAAAAGTCAGTAAAAATGATAAATTAACAGGTACAGAGATGGCAAGAACAGTGTCTTCAGAAAGACACAACATGATAAATTAACAGGGACAGAGATGGCAAGAACACTGTCTTCAGAAAGACACAACATGATAACTAAACAGAGACAGAGATGGCCAGAAGTCTTCAGAAAGACATAACATGAAACACCAATTACCACATTTATGTCCAGAACATTCGGTTCACAAGACACAAAATGATAAATCAAAGCAATTTTCAAAACATTTGGTTCAGAAAGACACAACATAATAAATCACCGGTGACAGAGAATTGGGTTTGGAAAAACACAAACTGTTAAATCAACAGTGACAGAGATGTCCAGAGCATTGGGTTCAGAAAGACTCAACGCATACATGTAAAATCTATAGGGACATGGATGTCAAGAACATTGGGTTCAGAAAGACACTACATGTTAAATCTGCAGGGGCAGGGACGTCCAGAGCATTGGGTTCAGAAAGACACTACATCTTAAATCTACAGTGACAGGGATGTCCAGGGCATTGGGTTCAGAAAGAAACTACATATTAAATCAACAGGGACAGAGATGTCTAGAGCATTGGGTTCAGAAAGACATTACATGTTAAATCAACAGGGACAGGGATCTCCAGAACACTGGGTACAAAAAAAAAACACATGTTAAATCAACAGGGACAGAGATGTCCAGAGCATTGGGTTCAGAAAAACACAACATGTTAAATCAACAGTGACAGAGATGTTCAGAGCATTGGGTTCAGAAAAACACAACATATTATATCAACAGTGACAGAGATGTCCAGAGCATTGGGTTCAGAAAGACACAACAATTTTATTATCACATGTAGTCAAGAACATCTGATTCTGAAAGACACTAAATGACCTATCACAGATATTTCTAGAACATTGGGTTCAGAAAGACACAACAATTTAATTATCAAATGTAGTCAAGAACATTTGATTCTGAAAGACACCAAATGACCTATCACAGCGATTTCCAGAACATTGGGTTCAGAAAAACACAACAAGACAAATCATAGAAATGTTCAGCACATTGGGTTCCCAAAGACACAACTATAATTAATCGACAGGGACAGAGATGTCAAGAATATTGGCTTCGGAAAGATTGATTGATTGATTAGTTAGAGTTTAACGTCCAAACAGCAATATTTCAGCTATATCAGGACGAGAACAAGTTAATCAATTCAAAACAAATTGTAAGTAAAAGAAGAAAGAAATAAAGGTGGAAGGGACAACCGGGGCAACGACTTTTGATTGCCACTGGAAAAGGGGAGAAATGGGTAGGGGCAGGAAATTTAGCCTTCTATACGACACCCAGTGCGTCTGCTCTCTTTAGAGAAATATAGAAGGGGTCTTTATACTGNATTGAGCGTGGCGTTTCTCCACACAGTTTGGCTACAATGGTTCGCGGTCAGGCTTTCCGTATTATGACCTGACTACCCCGCAAAGACAGGGCATTCCCCTATCCACCACCTGGGGACGCGCCCGGCAGCTCTGTAGCCAAAGCTCCTGCAAACCTATTCAGGTGCCGGGGCTTCGGAAAGACACCACATGATAAATCAACAGGTACAATGATGAAAAGAACATTGGATTCAGAACGACAAACAATAACAAACAACAGTGGTAGAGATTTCCAGAACATTGGGTTCAGAACGACAAACAATAACAAACAACAGTGGTAGAGATTTCCAGAACATTGGGTTCAGAACGACAAACAATAACAAACAACAGT